>JAPKLW010001886.1:45895-74510 GCA_026898455.1 Plectranthus barbatus | reverse complement strand
CATTTTTTTAATGACAAATTGTATAACCCATATGTACCTTGCCTCTCTTAAAATAAAATTTTACGATATAAAAAAACTATTTGAAAAACATAAAACATTTCTCGACGTGCACTATAGATTATGTGACATATTTGAATACATTAACTGTAAGTTTTAATAATATAAACTGTAATAATAATTAAAATAGTAATTTAAATAAAAAAATACACGAATTCTATAAATAGAGAGTAAGCCTTGTGTCATATACAGAGTTGCATAATATACTTATTATATGTGCATTAAAGGGCCAAAAAATAGACATCTAAAACAATATAAGCAATAATTTATACAATATTATTCAGAAATTCGAAAACTTAGAAAAAAAATTCTCCATACCGTCTGTTGCAATGTTTACATATTATATGTGCAATAAAAGGGAAAAAATTATACATATAAAACAATACAAGTAACAATTTATATAATATTGTTCAAATATTAAAAAACTTTTAAAAAAAAATGTTCCATACAGTCTGTTGCATTGACACAGATATGAGACACATCAACCATTTTATGATTATGTCCTTCAACAAATAAATGAACAACATATCGCAGATATGCAACATACTTGATGACCACCTTGGCATTACACTGACATCTAGAAGAAACTCTCTTTCTAACCTTTGAATTAGACACATTTAAATCTAACATTTTGGTATCAGTTGTAACAAACTTATCCCCCTCACGGTCCCAAACAACGTATCTCCACGTCAAAAGATCTTTCACCTTCTTCGAACTAGATAGGCGAATATCGAATTCAACCAACTTTGCATACTCTCTATAAAAATTAACACTTTCATCCAAAGTACTAAAATCTTGACCCTTATATACTTTCAATGAGCCATCACACACCGGATTAATAACAACTACATGAATAAAACAAAATAATATTTTAAATAAATAAACAAATAAATATGTATATATAAGTGTGAAGCAGTCACCACACAAAATCTGTGTTTCTAGAAAATTTGGATTGCAATGCAAATAATATGTTCATTTACTGCAAAACTATTGGCTTAAAACTGTATGATTCACTACATAATAATGTTATAAAAATACCAAAAAAACAAAAAGATATAACATTTGATAAAAATACGTTCATAACGTCATTATATCAGAAATAACATTATACAAAAGGTTACTGTATACATATAAAATAGTCGCCACCACTAAATTTATACTTTCAATCATTAATACCATTGCAATAAATTTGAACTATTACTGCAAATTTACAGGCGACAAAACTGCATATTTCGTGACACAATTATATAACAAAAAACATGCACATGTATAAATGTCATACGTAACATTATAAACTAAAATAAACACAAAAAGTATCTTATTAAAAAAATGAAGATGAACGTCGACAAAACAAACATGTTCAAGGCAAATTCAACGTGATATTATGAAAAAAAAATATCATGAAGAAAAATACGAAAGAAATAACTATAACAAAATACCGTCATCATATTTATTCATAGCTTCGACTTGGGTAGACATCCGAATAACACCAGAACCGCAATAATACAACATAGCACGAGAAGGACGAAGACGACTGACATGAAGATGAACGTAGATGCTTAAAAAAAAGACGTGAATTACAAAATTAAAAAATTATATTTAACCAAATAAATGGAGATAAAAAAGTGGGATCAATTCTGGTATGTAAAAAAAGAAAAATCATAATACCAATATTGCCCAAAAATATTAATAAAAAAGGAAAACATATCTAAACAAAAATACACAAAAAAAATCCAGACCGTTCAAAATGAAAAATGAAGGGAAGAGATTAGTTCTCATATCTTATTTAAGAGGAGGTTCACATATGATTACTCCTCTATATATATATATATATGGACGCATTTATATGTTAACCACTTCCCAGATGTTACCTACAGACTTCATTTGGCGGTGCATTATCTAGACAAGCTAACTACATTATCTAGGCAATATATGGTACATTACGAAGATAATGTAGTACATTATTTGCATTACATTATCTATTACAATTTGTACATTATCTTTCGTAATGTACCATATATTGCCTTGATAATGTAGTTAGCTTGTCTAGATAATGCACCGCCAAATGAGGTCTGTAGGTAACATTTGGGGAGTGGTTAACATATGATTACAACTATATATATATATATATATATATATATAGGGAGCGGATCCAGTGAGAAAACTCTTAACGTGAGAAAGTGAGAAAGATGCTTGATTGCATTCACGGCATTGCTTGATTGTATTCAGGTCGTTGCTTGATTGCAATGTTGCTTGATTGTGCTTTAGTTGTTGCTTCATTATTTTGTTGCTTGATTGCATTTTTGAATAGTTAGTATAATACTCCCTCCGTCCCGTTTCATTAGTCTCATTTTCCATTTTTGTCTGTTCTGCGAAATTAGTTCCATTTTCCAAAATGGAAAATATTTTCCTCACACCAATAAAATATTAATTCGACTATACTCACAAATATTTGTAACTATACCAAAAGCAAATGAGACTAATAACACGGGATGGTGGGAATATATTTCATTAATTTTCAACAAAAAAGCTGATAATAAAAGCCCATCTACAACAGTATGGGCCCAGTTTTCATAAAATTTAAACCAAGTTTAAATTAAGATGTCTAATGGGAATGGGCTTGCGAATAAATAAATCTGAACCATAAAGATTTTTTACTTATTTATTTTTTAAGTAGGGTAAAGGGTAAAGAAAAGCAACGAGAAGGTACAGATCTCAAAATCTCTCATGAAAAGAATTTTGTAGACAGGCATTCTGTCGAAGTCTAGGGTTATTAGATTAGATTCTCCATAATAAATATTTAATTTTGTAGTAGTTAAATATTTTTGTAGTATATTTATTTTTTTCAAATTAGAATTTTTGTGAGGGTGAAATTCAACCATAAATTGACATATTAAGGTATATAAGATATTTACATATGTGTTTAATATCCCACATTGATATTTAAATGTAAGTTGACATTTAATGAGTGTAACAGTAAGTGTGAATCAATGGTACATGAAATAATGTTAACACGGATCGGTTGTTAATTTTGTCGGATGTTAGACCAGCATAAAGATTAACATTTAATTTGTGCATGCACGCGTAGCTGACTCGATCAACAAATAGTTACAACACATGGGACAAGAGTTTTGATGTGCTCAATAATCGACGACTGTTACAAGTCATAAATCGTAACCGTCGTAATATTGATGTCCGTTTGTAACCGGTGTAACAATAATGACGTTTTGTAATCATCACAGTATTAATGATGAAATGTAACTGTCAATCACCATAATATTTGATTTATAACTATCGCGATAATCATTGTGTTGGATTTATTATTGGTTTGTAGTTGTATGTAACCCTCGGGTGGAGTCGCATGAAAATAGGCATTTCGAGGACATGCATTTTTATTTTGGTTTTTAATGTTTTCAAAACTTTGCATTATCTTCCATATTTCCTAGCAAGTTCAGTCTTGCTCCTCTCTAGTTCATCGGAGCTTTGGGGACGAGCACCATTCAATCGAGCAGTACAACGGTATTTTTGTCTTGCGGAAAGAGAAATTCTCGACTCGGCTATATTTTCAATTGTCATTTTTCAGTTCTTCTATTTTATTACATTATCCTATTTATTCTTATTGCATTTAATAGTTGTACATTGTTACATTACCTCTATGTTCTCAGACTGTACATTTAATAATCGCCAGACAAAAAAGGATGCAGATTGAGACATGGCTAACAACACTAATCCAACAATCAACAACCATGCTACTTGTGGAGGTGAATCCATAGCTAGCTATTGTCCGAATGCGCCATTGATGAAAATCGATCTCTTTCGTTGAATGTTCAAGCCGAGAACCCATTCAAGTGGGAGTTGATTTCAAGACATGGCAAAGAAGGTACTCCTCTACATGACCATGTTGGGTCTGCAAACTTTCAAATAAAAATGATAAGTTCAGTGTTAGGAATTTTTTTTATAAATTCATTCCTTATATGATATTTTGATGAGTCAAACATACCACTAGATTAGTGTGTCTCTAGCTTGATTAGTCTTAAATTGTAAGGTCTTGTATATGAATTATCGAATTGTAATAGGAGTTAATTACAAGATTTAGGAGACTTGCTGGCTAAATTGCCTTTACAAGCAAAGCATATTTGGAGAAAATTGGCTGACATGTCATTGCCAGTTAGTGTCCACAAGCAAAGAACTTACCAGCGAGTGTCACCAACAAGGCATTTCCCAACCAGCAATTAGACACACGCAACCAAGACAAGCAAAGATTTTACAAGATCAAACTTTAAGAAATGAGTTCTTAATGTATCTGACCCTTAAAGCTTGTTCGTCCAAAGAATCCACCAGCAAATATTCTTCGGACTACCTAAGAGTCGTTCTGACCAAAGCAACTAAAGTTCACCTACTTTGACAAAAAGGACACTACGAGTCAGAAAAAGGGAGATCTCGATGGGATGGGTTCTTTTTGTCTCATAATGGCTCCAATCGGCTACAAAATTAAACCTTCAAATGAGCGCTTATAAATAGAGGTCACCATCCATGAAGAGAAGGTTACCAATTCCTTCGAATATGATAACCTTTGCTATTCTTAAGAGCTACCAACTCTCAAGTATTCTAATGCTTTCAACTGTTGTATCAGCTTTCTGTGTTCTTTCTTGAACACGAAGCTCTGTTCGTCTTAAAAGAGCTATTTTGGTTTTCTTACTTCCTAAGTAAGAAAACATCTTGAAGTTTTTACTTCTTCGGTGGAAACTATCACAAGTGTATACCAAAATTGGATATTTCCGGGAGGAACTCAAACTCCCACAAGCAGTTGGAGGCTGTAAGGTGCATCCTCACACTAGATCTGAAGAAGCTAAGGACATCAAAGCACTTGGCGAGTGTGCTAGTGGATTCATGGATGCGGGCAATCATCATCTAGAAATAGATCATGTGACATCTTTATAATCCCCAACTTAGTATTTCCAGGCTGCACATCTGAAAAGAGGACGTAGGAAGGTTTAGTTCGAACCTCTATATATTCCTTGTGTTATATACTGCTTTTTTCAGTTTCTGCATTAGATTTAAAACCGAACAACTCAAGTGTTGGAGTATACTACTGAAATTGGATTAAGTAATATATCGCTCCCTGAAAATACACATTTCTAAACCTAAGTTGGTGCCATAATCTCCAATTTGGAGGGCCCAAACTAGAAAGACTTTCGTCGCACATTGCCTAACTCTAATTCTGGGACTAACAAATGGTATCCTAGTAGCTGGTCTTTATAGACTACCTTTTTTTAGTCACTTAGGACCAGATCCATATTCCTTGTTGATTTTTTATGCCTTAGCGAGCAGGTTACATGATGAACATCTCTAAGCTTCCACCATACAATGCAGAGAAATTTGCATCATATGTGCCAGCAGAAGGAGCCAGCAAGAGAAGGAATATCAGCAGCTGTGGAGTCGGCAAATTCGGAACCAGCAGCAAGTGTGCAAACAGAAGTAGGAATGCCAGCATTAGTAGAAGGAACTACTTTTATGAAAGAAGTCATTCCCGAGGATTTATATCTTAAGAATGTCCCCATCACAGGAATAGAGAGCACACATCCCTTCATTCAATCAGTTGAAGTCGAGGAGTTTGCAGCGACCAAAGTGGTTGAGACATTACCCAGAATTAGATATCATGGATGATGTTATGAATCCCTACTCTCATGCTTCATCTCCCTATCAGAGCCGATGAAGATTGGAAAAGCCTTGTAGTTAACAGATTGGGTTAACATGGTGCAAGAAGAATTGGGAGAGTTCACCATAATGATGTTCGGTAAATGGTGGACAGACCAACACACAGTCAGTAATAGGTATGAAATGGGTATTCAAGAAGAAGCGGGATGAAGCTAGCAACATTCTAAGGGACAAAGCTCGACTTGTTTCCAAGAGATACACGCTGTACGGATTGATCATAATGAAACCTTCGCACCAGTTGCCAGATTGAAGGTAATTAGGCAATTTCTAGCCTATGTTGCGTATCAGAACTTCATGATCCTCCAAATAGACATGAAGAGTGCCTTATTAAATGGCAAGCTGAAGGTTGAAGTCTACGTGGAACAACCTCCAAGCTTTGAAAAAGGTGACCAGGTCTACAAGCTGCGGAAGGCTCTTTATGGACTTAAGCAAGCAACGAGCTTGGTATGAGACCTTGTCTAAGAAGATAATGGATTCAAAAAATGAAGATTGACTGGACTCTCTTCTTAATCAAGGACGTTGAACATATTTTCCTGGTTTAGATATATGTAGACAACATTATCTTCGGATCGAAGAATCTCGACCATTACCAGTAGTTTGCCCAAGTGAAGTAGAGCAACTTCCAAATGAGCATGATGGATAAGATGTCATACTTCTTAGGACTTCGGGTTCAACAAACCTCGGAGGTTATCTTTATCACTCAGAAGAAGTATACAAAAGATCTTATCAGCAAATTCTGTCTATATAAGATAAATTTACTAAGGATTCCAATGAGCCCCATTGCTCAGATAACACAAAACAAAGAGAGGGAACCAGTAAATCCAACCAGCTACAAATGCATCATAGAATCCTTGCTTTATTTTATAGCAAGCAGGCCTGACATGTCACGTGTCGTCGGAGTGTGCCAGATTTTAAGCTAATCTGAAGAAAATCGCGCATGGAGGCTGCCAAAAGGATCGTCTGATACCTCAAGTGTACATAGTCTATAGGAACTTGGTATCCTACGTACATTGAGATCAATCTCATTGGATACCCAAATTCGGACTTCACAGGATGCATAATTGACTGGAAGAGCATAAGTGACACTTTCCAGTTCTTTGTTCAGTAAAAAATAGCACTACCTCCAACACAGAGGCTAAGTACGTGGCCGCCACCAGCTTTTGTGCTTAAATCTTGTGGCTCAAACAATAGCTGATGGACTATGATGTCAGCATCGTATGTGTCCCCATCTATCGTGACAACAACAATGCAATATGCATCACGATAAATCCCATTCATCATTCCATAACAAAGCACATTGACGTCCGTCATCATTTCATTCATGTCCATGTAAAAAAGGGGGATATTTGGATCGAGTGTAGTCGGATAGACGATCAGGTCACATATATCTTCATCAAGCCTCTCCTAGAAGCAAGGTTCAAGGATTTTTGCATTAAACTCAGAAGGCTAGAATTTGATGAGACCCAACCAATAGAAGATTGAGTCCAAGCTCTCAATCAGATTCTTGAAGAAAGTGGAACACATTTGAGTCCAAGCTCTCAATCAGAACCTTGAAGACAGCGGAACATATTTATGTCCAACCTCTTAAATATGATATCTAAATTTCAAGAGACAACACTGGATCCTAGCTCCCAATGTGTTATTGTTGGTATTTTTCGAGCTGGTGAATAGAAGAGTAACTAGCTAGTAGACAAACTTATGATTTACAAGGGGTTAAGTTTGTAAACTCATCATCCAACACCACGTCAATGGTCAACTAGCAAGTGCAACTATCAAGGGCGGGAGTTACGAAGATCTACATTCACACACCTTATTTATTGTGATGCGATCCAAAGGAGGAATAAGAATGTGTCATGACATTGCATGCTACACGAAGTCAAAAGTGTACAAATGCCAAAAATATCACATCTATTACAAATTTCCAAGAGATCTGAACTGTGCATTGATGCACAAGAATTTCCTATATAAGGTTTCTTTTCTTTTCTTCAAATCATTCACTTAGCACCTTGGAAATTCTCTTAGACATCCATCATTCAAATGTCTGCCTTCTCTACTATGATTCAATCCTCGTCATCCATGGCGAATCTATGCCTTGAGCATGTGGAGAAGTGTCCGGAGGAGATCAATGTTATTAGTGAAGGAACGTGCGCGGTGAGGCACTAGTTATCCTCGAAGATGGAGAGAACAAGAAACTATTTATCATTACCCAACGTTGGATATGGGGCTATCAAAAGTCACCTAAACAAGTCTCCTAACTTGTCTGGGTTGGGGAGGCAAGTCAATCGGTCATTTGGTTGACAAACTATGGCGGGTGTATCGTATCTTTTGAATCTCAAAGAGCAATACACTGATTTCTATTGTTGGCTCTCCCGGTAGTCTCCATCACCTTTAGCATAGCTCTTCTACCTTCATTTGGCTCATCGAAAAGGAGTCAAATAAAGGAAATGTTGAAGGAAGATGCCAAACTGACTATGCTGAGAAGATAGAGCAGAGAAATGGAGCCAAGAAGGCTTACGTTCCAGCAGGAGCTAGGTTGAAGACTATCTTCTTTTCATTTCTCTTTGTCAGTTGTAAATATTTGTCTCATTCTCTGCAGATCACACATCTTCTCTTCGTTGTATTTACATGTTATGTGTTGTTAGGGATATTGTTAGTTATATAAGAACTCCTTTGTTCTCAATGTTTGTTTATCATGTTTTGGTGCAACAAAGCTCAAGCCGATCTAGTTTCTAGCGACTTAGTATCGAGTCGAAATGTAAAGTCATGTATAGTCATAAATACTAGAGTTGTAATAGAACTAGAAAAGAAGAATCAAGAATGCTGAAGGATTCAGCAGACATGGTGATTGCTGAAGAAGCTAGTAAAGGCTAGCAAACACAGAGGAATGATGAATGCATTCTAGAGAATGCAGAAGAAACAACGCCAGCATACTGCGAGATCTTAGCAGGTCTGCTGAGATGTCAGTTGAATGTTCATCACCAGCAAACGCTAAACAACAATCAAGGAAAATACAAGTCGCAAATCAAAAGGATCCAAATCACAAGGAAACCTGACGAATCAAAGAGTAGAATAATCATCAGACACAACGGAGGTTTCAAGTTCAAAGTGAAAGATCCATTCTGATAAAGACGGCTACAGATAGGAGCTACGCCAATTAGAGACATGGGAGACTTGAAGAGTCTCTGTACGCTGCAGAAAAAGGAAGAACATAGATTAACGAGCAATACCTTTAAGTCTAATGGATAAGATTCAAACTGGTATTTGAATCTTCGCCTATAAATAGGTGTCGTCCAAAAATGATTCAGAGGATCACAAAATTACATTCACAGAAAAAATAGATAAGATCCAAACATTCTGTACACTACGTGAACTCATCCGAGCTAGTACATGATTGAAGCTTTCTCACAAGCTATCATACTTGAAGCTCGAAACCTTTGAAGTATAACTTCTATGAACATATTAGGATTCCTTCTATTCTTAGAAAGAATCTAGCAGTCACCTTGCCGTGCAAGCATGATTATTATGGGCATCGCCAACACAAAGATTAGTTCTGGGAAGAACTATAAAAATCCCAACAGTCGACGTCCAAGGAGAAGGGAGGTTTGTCCTCACTCTATGGAGCAACGAGGTGAAGATTGAAAACCGAGGTGCTTGAAGGTGCGCGCTGACCAGACAGAGGAGCTGCTCAATGTTAGAGATCAGGCCTGACCTTGTATTCAATCGTTTAGTGAATTTTCAGTCGGAGGACTGAAGAGTGGGCGTAGAACATGTTGTTCGAACCACTATAAATCCTTGTGTCCCTTTATTTCCTTATTTTATTATTTTATGTGTGTGAATACTTGAAACTCAACACACCAAGTATTGTAGTATAATATGCGATCGAATTTACAAATATTGGAGCTAAAACACATTTGATAAACACTTGCTAAGTCGAGACCTTAGAAAGATATGTGCAAGAATTTTTTAATACTTCCGTTGCATATAAAACACTCTGATCGGGGACCAACAAGTGGTATCAGAGCGGTTGGTCTTTACAGACTAGCTGATTCTTAGTTGCTTAGGACTAGATCCATATTTTCCTTGCATATCTATGTTTTTTTGTTTAGCTCAGGTTAGAAGCAATGGCGAACAACGCAAAATTTGGTAAGGTTGCTCCTGAAAGCTACTCCACCTGGAAAAAGAGGTCTTTGATCACATTGATTAATATACATCCCAAGATGAAGCAAGTGATCGAAAATGGACCAATCAAAATCCAAAAGGTGAAGACCAGGATTGGCGAAGAAGTAGCAGGACCAGACTAATGGTGGACAAACCATACGAAGAATGGACTCCAGAAGATAGAGTTCATGGCCAACTATACTACGTAACCATGGATTTAATCTTAAATTCCTTGTCACCAACCCTAATGGTAGAATCCTTGGAGTACAAGAATGCTAAAGAAATGTGAGACTTTCTCGGACTCTAAGCACTAAAATAGATCAAATGAAGAGAAACAAGCTACAACAATGGGTAGACAGGTATGAATCTTTTCAATTAATTCCACGTGAAACTGTCAAGGACATCGATGCCAGATTCAACACCAATGTAGCTGAGTTAAAGAAGCTGGGAAGAACATACGAGCTTCCCAACATGAACTCAAAGATTCTCTCAAGTCTGCCAAAGAAGGATTGGTTCGTCAAAGTGACCTGTCTGAAGGAGAAGAATCTGTCTGCAATAATTACCAAAGAAGTGTTTGCTCAACTGAAGGCACATGAATGGGATATCATGCAGATCAACAAAAACGAAGTTGTTTGTGCTGCAACAGCCTTTGAAGAAACTATCAAGGATGCAACATTCTTTGTAAAGAGAGATGGATAGAAGTGGAAAACCAAAAACATTCCACTCAGATCGACTAGCTCAATCCAATACAACAAAGGAGATACCATCCACCAGTGGATCTCAAGACGAAGAAGCAGAATGCTCAATCAGCGAGCTGGAAGAGCAGATGAAGAGATTACAAAAGTTGTTACTGAAAGCCAAAGGAAAGAAAGAAGAATTCCAGCAAAGCCAACTAGCAGACAGCCAAATTGACAAGAAAATGCCAAGAACATGCTACGAATGCAACTCTCCGGATCATTTGAAATTTGAATGTCCACGAATAGATCCAGAGGAAAGGGAATGATTAAGGAAGCTGTTTGAAAGGCGAGCATCAAAAGTTTTTACTAAAGCTCTGTTGACAAGGATGGAACTACCAAACATCCCGGATCATTACGACGAAGGATACTCATCAGAAGATGAAGTGGATGTTCTCATGGTATTCATGGCCGACATCAATTAAGATGGTGATGGAAATGAAGAGCAGACAGGAGAATCAACTCTAGTTGTCACAAGATACCAGGTAACAAATTCTATTATGTCTGTTGCTTCTACTTCAGAAAACATGCATGATACTACTGATTCATGTTACTCATAATCAAATGAGATAACTATAGAATTTCTGCTAAAAGAATTTTCAAAAGTCCATGCATTACAGGATATTATAGTAAAAGAAAATTCATCTCTGAAATCTAAGTTTTCTACTTTGACCAGTGAGATTGAAAAATCTAGGTCAGCAGACGAGGAACTTTTAAAATTAAAAACATAATTCTCCTCCTTCAATGAAAATTTTAGCATTTTAAAACAAGACAATGATGTTCTGAAGAACAAAAATTCCGTGCAAAATGCTTGTCAATGTAGATTTTTAAAAAGCACGAGAGAATTTGATAAAGGAGAATCCTGCAATGCTGAATCAAGTAAATCAAAGAAAATTGTTTTGTCCCAGAAACTGGGAAGATTCAGCTACCTGCTAGGAAAGACAAGAGGGAAAACTCTAAGTTAGCTACAATTTTCAGCAGAAATGATGGCAAACTAACATCCCTCAGCTGATTGTTCAGCAAAGACTAAACTACAAGTTTGCTGAGAAAAAGGCCAGCAAAGTCAAGGTATGCAACCCAGCAGACTGTTCCATCTGCTAGGAAGGTTCATACAAATTCCAGCAAGGCTAAGAAATCTGCTGAGATTGCGAGGAAGCCAGCATACACACCAAGTGAAAGGAACTCCTACTTGAGGCCAGAGTCTAAAACACCAAACTTTCAAAAGATTGTTAAGGCTCGACACACTACTACACATTCCTATGTTGATTGAATATATTACTCTAATAGGAATCGAAGGGTAGTAAAACATGATGACAAAAGAAATGTCAAGATCATGAAGATCTGGATTCCCAAAGGAATGATCCAGAGAACTAATCCTGCAGGACCCGTAATTGATCGGGTACCGAAAATATAACTTCTTTGTTTTGCAGGAACAGGGTCCAGGAACAAGAACCTCAAGAAAATTAAAAGTATGGATCCTAGACAGTGGATGCCCAGGTCACATGATAGGAGATGAATAGATATTCACAGAACTTCAGAAGATCAGAGGACCTTCAGTCTCGTTTTGTGACAACTCAAAAGCTAGAGTGATCGGGAGAGGGTGCTTTGAGCAAAATGGCATGTGCATCAGGAAAGCTTAGAGGAATCTGGGAAGGAGGACTCTATGTTGTTTGGGAAAGTGGTCAGCTAGCATCATACTTTTTAGCATACAACAAGGAAGAGACAAACTGACTATGGCACAAAAGGCTAGCGCATTTAAACTTTAAAACTATCAATTATATTGCCAAGAATTATATTGTTGCAGGACTACCCAAAGAGACTTTCAAGAATGAAGGAATATGCTAAGCCTGTCAACAAGGAAAACAAGCCAAAGCGTCCTTCATATCCAACCCGAAAAAGGCCACATCAAAGAGAATCCTTGAGCTACTGCACATGGATTTATTCGGCCCTGTAACTCCACCCATTGTAGGTAACAAACACTATAAATTAGTCGTTGTTGATGATTATTCCAGGTACACGTGGTTGAGACTACTCAAGAGCAAGGACCAAGTAAAGACAATCCTGTCGGAGCTGATACTTCGATTTCAGAATGACAAAGAGCTCACGGTCAAAAAGGATAATATCTAACAACAATACATAATTCAATAACGGTGCACTAATGGATTTATGCGCCGATGCTGGGATAGGACATGAAAGATCCACTTCAAGAACACCTTAGCAGAACGGTCTGGCAGAAAGGAGGAACAAGACTCTCAAGGAGGCCGTGCGAACAATACTTGCCGATACAGATATAGGTCAAAGATATTGGGGAGAAGTTGTAATGACTGCTTTCTACACTCAGAATAGAAGTGGATTGAACCTTCGCTTCAACAAAACTCCCTACGAAATATATCATGGTCATAAGCCTTCTTTAGCTCATCTTTGTGCTTTCGGTTCACCATGTTATATCCATAATAATGGGAAGTCAAAGTTAACTACTTTCTCTCCCAAAGCTGATGAAGGAGTGTATCTCGGATATGGAGATCCATCTAACAAGGGATATAGAGTACTTAATAAGACAACGAATCTTGTGGAAATAACATGCAATGTTATTTTGTATGAAGCTACTTTAGTGCGCAGGACCATGAGAAGTCAGAAAGATGTGATTCATAAAACCAATGATGTCAATGGACTTTTGGGCTCGAATATTTCCGAAGCTGAACCGATTGATCCTACCAGATTAATGAATGAATCATCATCTCCATTGGAGATCTTAACTGATCATCTAACAGTCAAGATGGCCGGTGATGCATCTGGTAATGCTGAGGCCACTACAAATTCTCTCAAAGAACTCATGTCTCAAGGAGGAACTCAGAAGAAGAAGTCAGTGAGCAAAATGAAGATGTTGTTGAGAATCCCCAAATTGACGAGAGAATGACAGAAGACAACAATGCTGAATTCCACCAGGAGCAGACTGTTGAAGATAGGAGTACTACACCAATAAATTCAAATTTAGCAGACGATACGCCAGAAGACAACTCTTCAGTAGAAGTCAACCCGACAAACGTAGCAGACAACCTGAACAATCTACAGCTTATTGATGTTTCAATTTCCGAAAGTCATATTGGAACGTCCAACAATCAAGCCATTCCAGTCAAGGAACTACAAAGACCGAAGTGGCTACTCAGAGATCATCCCACTGAAGCAATACTAGGAGATCTTGCAGATCCAATCCGAACCAGACACATTGCCATGTTAGCCTGCTTTATATCTCAAGAGGAGCCTACCAAAGTAGCAGATGTACTCAAATCAACTGATTGGATCAACGCAATGTAGGAAGGACTATCAGAGTTCACTCGAAATCACGTGTGGGAACACGTCGATCGACCGACACATTAGTCAGTGATTGGAACCAAGTGGGTGTTCAAGAACAAACGCGATGAAAATGGACTTGTCATTCGCATCAAAGCAGGACTCATTGCGAAAGGATATACGCAGTGCAAAGGGATAGACTTCGACGAAACATTTGCTCCAATAGCTCGGTTGGAAGAAATCAGGTTATTTCTAGCATATGTTGCTCACTATGGTTTTACTAACTTCCAGATGGACGTCAAGAGCGCTTTCCTGAATGGTGAATTAAAGGAGGAAGTCTACGTGGAGCAACCTCCAGGATTTGAACGCGGAAATATGGTGAACAAATTAAGGAACTATTTCTATGGTCTGAACTAAGCCCCAAGAGCTTTGTACGAAACGCTATCACAGTTTCTGCTAAAGAACAAATTCAGGAAAGGGAAGATCGAGAAGATACTCTTCTTGAACAAAGATGCTGAAGACATATTGCTCGTTCAAATTTATGTGGATGACATTATATTTTGATCAAGAAATCTAAGCCTATGTGAAAAGTTTGCAAGACTTATGCAGACTAATTTCCAGATGAGTATGATGGGAAGGATGTCATATTTCTTAGGTCTGCAAGTACAGCAATCCAGCGATGGGATCTTCATTCACTAGAAGAAGTATACCAAGGATCTCATCAGCAAATTTTGTCCAGAAAAGATGAAGATATTGCGGATTCCCATGAGCACAGCATATCAAACATCAATGGAAAAAGAAGGCGAATCCGTGGATCCCCAACATATGGAGGTATTATTGGTTCTCTATTATATCAAACGACCAGTAGGCCAGACATTTTGTATGTTGTAGGTGTATGCATTAGATATCAAGCAAATCCAAAAAAATCGCACATGGAGTATGCACGAAGGATTGTCAGATATCTGAAAGGAACAGAAACTTTAGAAATTTGGTATCCTAGAGCAGATGATCTCAGTACTGGTTGCGTTCCTATATACTGCGATAACAACAGTGCAATGTGCATTACAAGGAATCCAGTACATCACTCAAGGACGAAGCACATTGCATCAGACATCATTTTATTCGAGACCATGTTGAGAAAAAGGATATCTCCGTGGATTATATCTAAACAGAAGATCAGCTAGCAGACATCTTCACTAAACCTCTAGCAGAAGGCAGATTTAAAGAGCTTTATCTAAATCTTGGTCTATTAGAGTTAGACGAGGTTACGGAAGAATGAGTCCCAGCTCTCATTTTGTTCTTGAATTTCTAAAAAATTATTGAACTCCATAAATGTCATTTTGAGTTTTTGGATTTTTTGGAATTCAAAAAATATTTAGAAATCTTGAAGATGATGCAGAATAAGAGTGTGTCCAAGCTCACGCTCTTCAGAGGAGTATTAACATTTTCAGCCCAATTGTTGAGTCCCAGCTCTCAGCAATCTTGACGGTCAGATATGGAAGAATATTGGTTTCAGCAGACCAAGTCAGGAGACTGCTAAGTCCCAACTCTCAGCATATAAAGATGATTGCTGAATCAATAACTGCTGAATCAATTTCGGGAAATTGATCAGATAAGGGTATAAATATCGGAATACTCAAACGACATATCAATTAAGATCATCTTTAATGACAAAGAGACGATTGATAATCACTATCATTACCAAAGATTTTGTTCAAGGCTCGAGACAATTCGGTTCTGAATATAGCATCTCGAATGGCCACGTGGAAAGTCAAACCGAAACCATCGGTTCCCAAGGTAGATGAAGTGTTTGGTTGAACAAATCTCTAGGGCGAATATGTCTATTTAAGGGGAGGATAGGTTGCTTAGGAATTCATATCCAAAACCTCTAAAACCTATAACCGTTCTATGCCTTTCATTCCCTTCGCTCAAACCCCGTTGCTCGAGAAAAACCATAAATGTCTTCTAGCATTTCACCAAAATACCTTCAGAATAGGCTCGAGCAACGTGACTTAGAAGTCTCCAAATTGAGTGGAAGAATCATAATCTTCAAAGAAATCATATCTAAGAAGATTCTCTCAATTCTCGGTTGACCTTTGACGATGAGTTTTCTGATCATTCACCATGTAGTTGGCTATATCTTCTCCATCATCTTGTTGTCCATACTTCTGTGCTAATACTTCTGGGCTCACAAAAATTTTTGTGCCCAAAACACTTGTAGTGAAAAACTTTTCACTCTTATCAACCACTGTACGAGCAAAGAATTTTGCAACTATGTGCGGCTAAAATTTCAGAGGTTCCGCAAAAAGATACTTCAAAAGATTTTCGCGGTAGATTTTGCTATTAGATTGTCGCAGTATTGCTTCCTGAACAACGGTTCATAGAGAATCTTGTCTTTCTTCACTATAGCCACCCTTATCTGTTCGTAAGTGAGTTCACCAGGCACCTTACGATGACTAATGGAAATGAGACGATAGTAGGAGATTGACTCATCAATGTCCTCTTTCTTGAAAACTCCTGTGAACGTGGGCTGGAATTGTTTAGGTTCTCCGAATATTGTAGGTCTTCTGGATAATTCTGCAGGGGGACTGGTACGGTCGGAGGATTCCGTAATTGATGTTTCTTTTGAAACTCAACAAAAATCTAGAGTAGAAGAAATTTCAAAATCAAAAGTGTTGGGAGTACTAGGGTTTAGAATTTCCAAACCAAACTTCCTTTATACGATCCCTTGTAACCGACTTTTCTGTGAGCAGTTGGATTTCTTCTTCTGTTTTGGATAAATCAATGGTTAGGAAATTGGTTATGGTTCGCCTTACGTCCCACGATGCTGGAAACTTGTGCGTGGCAGACGTGTCCGTTGTGTATTTGTCGCCGCCCTGAGCTAGAGTCGCCTTTTCAATTAATGTGACTCTGCTTCTTCTTAATCATTTAGATAATCCTGCCTTTTGAGAGATTTGAAATGATTGTCTCTCCTCGTTTGCTGGTCAACATGCAAAATTGCATTTGCTGAGAGTAGTACATCTAGCAATATGAAATGCATATGCTGAGAGCTTGGACTCAGCATACGATTATCTGATATACCCCTTAATTTCTGAATACTCTGGATCACATATTTTGCTGAGAGCTTGGACTTAGCTTTCGATTCTTTGATCTGCTGTGATCTTTAACATTCCTTGACCTTGAGGTGTTTATCTGCTGAGAGCTTGGTCTCAGCATACGACTTGGTCTGTGAAGGTCTTTTTATTCCATAGACAATGAGCATATGTTGAGAGCTTGGACTCAGCAGCCAGTAAGAGTACGCTAAGTTAATTTGCTTAGCTGTCTATAGATATCTACTGACAACTTGGACTCAGCAGCCTTCGGGGTTCTACCGAGAGCTTGGACTCAGTAGACAAAACAGACTCTTAATAAAGATTTGATTCTCGATGGAGCAAAGAGTCTTCTTTTACTGAGAGTTTGGACTAAGTAAACTTCTTTCTGGTTTCTGTTTGCTATCGCCGAATATAGCAATCACTATCGAATTGTTGAGAGCTTGGACTCAGTACTCACTGGATATCTGCTTAAAGCTTGGATTCAACAGTTCTTCTTGACTCTTTTGATTACTTGATTCTTTTAAGTTCAAGAGTCTATACTGAGAGCTCATACTCAGTTATCGTCGGGAATTTGCTGAGAGCTTGGACTCAGCATACATCAGGGAATGGTTTACTTGAAGGAATATCCTCGATTCAACTATCAAGCACTCTACTTCTGACTTAATGTTGGGGAGACTTTTAAGAAATATCTATCTTTTGATTTTCCTTTAAATTTTTGAATCTTTTGCCAGGAAAATCATAAGAACTTTTGATAGGATTTATATACACAAGGAGTGTAATGATCTAGCATTTTGATTTAGGCAGTTATATTGTTTAAGACAACAGAGTATTGTCATCAAATCAAGCATTTTATTGATATCATTGATTTACAAGAGTTACATTGTGCAAAGTATAATGCTACAAGTTTACAATGATCAATTTGTCTTCAGACTGCTCCAAATAACACCTTTCCTAGATCTGCTCCTTCTTATTCTTTTCCACGAGCTCATTGTTGCAAGTCACCCCACTTGCGCAACAATGTCTTGTTGGCTGAGAGATGTCCACAAGCAATTTGTCTTCTTCGTTCTGCCTTAGGAACATCTCTGAATATATCAGCCTACGGACCATCCAACATATAGTTGGACAGGGAGTCCGACGCTAGAAGATCTCACTATCTGCTCAGCTCGGAGCTGGTGTCTGCACTTTCCATCAACACCAGATGCTTAACAGATGTCCCTACTTTTTGTAGGATGGGTAACATCTGCACCATCTACGACCTTTTCAGGCTTTGAATGCCAAGTATATACATTCGGGTCGCATCTACTCCACTCGCAAGCCTTTCCTCCATCTCTTCTTTTTCTCTGAATCCAACACTGTTGGAACCCTGGAGGAAGAGATGAGGAGGAAATGGTATGGGATTCCCTACCCATTAGAATTCCCAACCTCTTGTGACTAAGGAATATCCATCTTCAGACCCACCTGACAAGCTTATATCTGTCCAACAATATAGCTGTCATGGCCTGATAGAAGAACCATTGAAGATCCTAGCACAGATTGTGATAAGGATGCTCGTAGGCGAGGTAGGTTCATTTTCAGAGTTTAGTGCAAAGAAGTTTGTTGTTATGATGGCGTTGAAGATCAAGTCCGAGGGAATTGGGCACAATTCATCTACTCCAAGTGGCTAGCGCATAAATACGAGAACAAGAACATAAAGACAGATCATACGTTCACCCAGGATGTGGGATTTAGGCTCAAGATCAGTTATTTTCTTGAAGGAATCATACCAGAGGTTAACCGCTGTCGTGGTGAGGATTTGTTACATTCTGACTACATACCGCCAACCAGGAAACAACAACCACCAAAGAATTTCAAGGAGCCACTGATTCCAAAGGGAAAGAGTAATGTTGACCCCGACGAAGCAGTTTCTGATGAAGATGAACACTACCAGGGAGATGCCGTCTTGCAGACAGCAGTCCCATTGACTGAGGAAGAGAGATAGCCGAAGAAAGAAGGAAAGCAGAACAGAATGCCCTATTTGAAGAATATGAAAGCTTAGTCGACATCACACAGCTGGAATCCGGTCAACCCCTGATACCAACTATTGCAAATAAGAGGCGTACGTAGAGAAGCCCCCAGCAGAAAAGGAACAAACTAGCAAGTGATGCAGAGCAATCTAAAGAGAAGGGAAAGCATGATAGCTTTCAAGGATCAACCGTAAAGGTCACAATGCCAGTGCTGGATACGACTAACAGTTCCTGATGTCGTCAAAGAGAGTGAGATAGAGTCCATCAAGCCAGCCACCAAATATGCAAAGAGAAAGCTTGAATTCTCCAATGAAGAGGAGTCGCGGAAGAAGAAGCGACCGAAGAAAGCGCTGAAAAGGGCACTTGAACAGAAAAATTTTGTGAAAGCTAAGCTATAGATGACTCTTGAGCAAATCGATGCTCAATACGAGCAAGTCATGGCTAGCTATGCCGAGTGCAATGCCAAGATTCAAGCTGGTAAGAAATCATGATGCATCACCAAAACGGACGTTGAGAAGGCACAAACTGAAAAAGGTAAAACCAAGATTACCGATATTGTAGAAAGGATTGTGAATCCAGATGCCATGTTCGATGTAGAATTTGAAGAATGGCAGAGGAATTAAGCTCTTAAGGAATCGAGGAAGACGGAGACTCCTGCGCAAGGATAAAGGAGCTCTGCTACCTTAACCATTCAGCCTGCCACCACTCGAGGGGGAAGCGTAAGTGCTGAGGTAAATGTTGAAAATGTTTTGTCACAGACTGTTGTGCAAGGTGGAAGCAGTTCTGTAGTTGAAAGAGGAATTGGGGAAGAACAACAGGTTGCGCAAGAAGAAAGCTAGGTTGTTAGAATTTCGGAAGAGCCCGATTTGGTGAAGGACGGGGACCAAATCATTGTCAAACAGGAAGACAAGGCAGCAGATGAGAAGAATGTTGACCTTGAGATGACAAAATATGAGGGAACAACAAACCCCGAGGTAGATACACAAGTAGGTGTTCAGCAAGCAACCACTAGAGCACAGAAGCTGGATATCATTGAGAGCATTGCTGAAGATATACGAATGGAAGAAGAAGCTACTACCACCTTGGATGCAGAAACCCGAGCAAGATTGCAAGCAAACCTTACTGCAAGTGTGCGAGCACAGAATGAGCAGTATCTACGCGCATTGGGAATAGATCCATCTACAGTTCCAGGATGGAATTTTGAAGCAGATACTACCTTCGTACTTGAAAGCACAATTGAGTCACTCTGGCAGAGGCGCATTCCAATCCTTACCTCACCCGAAGTATCAAGTATATCGTTCAGTGACATACCTAGTTCTCATGATTTAGAGAATGCAGGAGATACTGGAGCTTCCAAAGGGAGTGTGCTGCTTGCAGTTGGTGAATCCATGTTTCGAGGAGAAACACTGAGAGTGCCCTTGAAAGGACTGCCTGACAGGAAATTCAAAGCAAAGAGGATTGATAAGTAGTGTCCTCCTGTCACTGTAAGAGATGAGAAGAATGATGATCTCATCTCCTGGGCAAAATATATATGTGTATTTATTGAATCTCAAGTTGCTGCCGAGGTTGAGAACACATATCCTGCAGAATTACTGGGCGAGTCTTCTGATCTTGAATGGATGAGAATAGAGTTCCAGAGGAGGAGGTTTTTCGACTATGCCACCCACAAACTGAACTACGAAGACCAGGCGATTATGATGGCCAGGATGGGTCTCAACTACTGGGAAGTCAAGAGAAATGAGCAGACGACTGGATGGTTCAAACATCCATGAGACAGTATACGGAGAAGTAGGTTGCAGCCAGACTGCAAAAGATTAGGTCACACAGAGCACTCACAGGAGATCTTTCATTACCTCTATCCGAGTATGCTGTTGAAGATTCTCCACCATTCACTTAGCACTTCAAATGCCCAGCCACAAGAAGACAGATGGCCGCAGCAGCTGAGTTGAAAACCAAACTAGCAGAAGAAGAAGCCGTACGAAAGAGAGAAGAGGATCGGAGGAAGACTTTGGAGTTCGAGGAGCGCATCTTTACTCAATTGGCAAACAAGTCATTCAGAATGGATAGCGTAAGGCTTCCTTCTCCCAGCCATGTTGAAGAAGAAAGAGCTAGGGAGACTGAATATGCCACAGCTATCAATGCTGATCTACCAACGACTTCATCTTAAGCACTGGCCAAAATTGCCACCATGTCTACTACCCAAAATAAGATTATGCATGCAAGGTCATGTTTGTAGTGATTGCACAATTAGGCCAAACTACCTTACGCTATCGGAGGTTCACTGCACAATTTTGGCCAAAATCGGAGGAAACCCAAGTCATGACAATCGAGCCCTTGAGCTCCAACTCTTCAGAGTGACCTCCAACAATTCATACATACCATGTTAAGACGGAGCGTTGGAGAACACATTGTACCGATCGTGAAAATAGTAGTCAACACTCAGGTGATCAAGGCAAAGGATGAACTGCACAACACTCTGCAAGACAAGTTTGAGACCTTCTCAACAAGCCTTTTTGCTGCGATCAAAGAGGGGGAAGAGAAGAGGTTAGCAGAGGAGGCAGAGAGACTAAAGGTAATAGAATACAGGATCTGATGCCTTGAAGTTAGAAGAAAATAGGAAGAAGACTTGAGAACATAACAAGAAGAAGAAAAAGAGAGAGAAGAACGAAGAAGGATTGAAGAGAAGGAGAGAATCAGAAGGAAAGAGAGAGAGGTTGTTCTCGACAACTTCATGAAGATAACGCTCGACACTTTCAAGACTGTGAAGAAGACTACCGCCGGTTCTTCAAGTGCCAGAAATGCTGATGATTGAGACTCCTTGACAATGAAGAAGTAATCTCTCTAAACCTTATAAGTCTTCTAACCAAAAACAAAATGTTTTTTATTTGGGTAGATGTTTCCTGTACTTTTTAGGACATGATC
Source organism: Plectranthus barbatus (assembly GCA_026898455.1). Taxonomy (NCBI): domain Eukaryota; kingdom Viridiplantae; phylum Streptophyta; class Magnoliopsida; order Lamiales; family Lamiaceae; genus Plectranthus; species Plectranthus barbatus. The sequence goes on along the minus strand of JAPKLW010001886.1, from coordinate 52,535 downwards.
TTTTGAATGGAAACTAACCCAGGTTATGACAACATCTTATTGTCCAACGCTGATCTAATTGAAATAGTAGATATTACACACTCAGTGTAATCAGCAAATTGCGTGGATTGATGTTGTGTGTGTGACATGTTCGTGTATGATTTCTTGATACATGTGTGTGAATGTGCTACGTGCTTATCTGATAAATGATTTGAAAGTCATTTACTTGAAGCAAAATATATAATTGAGATATACCCTTGATCTTTTGAGGGGGAACATTTAGGAACCATACTGAGTCTATGGGAGTTGAGATGCTGAGAATAGATTTGATAGGAAAACCTTGTTGTTGGGAAAATTTTCCTGAATTACCCATAGGAGCACAATGTAAAAGGTTTTGTTGGATCAAACCTTAGTAAAAGGTCGATCATTGTTGAACCTTAGCATAGCTTAGCAACTTATGTAATGTCCTGTATAGGGTAAACATCGAGTTGTAATAGAATAGGTTGCTTGGAAGAAATCTCAGCAGACAACAGGAAAGCATGAAGAAAAAGAATATTAATAATAGCAGAATGCTGAGGGGTCAGCATCTGATAACACGATACAGGCTGCTAAAAGTGTTAGCAATCCAAAGCCAGAGAAGTAGAAGAACATTTGCTACGCATCAAGTCCAGGAGCATGCTGAAAGATATTCAGCATCCCGTTCCAGTAAAGGCATAGCGAAGCAAATCTCAACTACTACACCGCTATTCTGACCAACACACGAAGATTAGACCAGTCAGAAGTAGGACGGAAAAGCCTGTACGGAGACAGAAAAGTTGGTAAAAAGCTACCTGCATTTAAGTAGAAAGATCCGTTGTGTCTAACGGATCTACCGACTCAAACTTCGAGAAGACAACTATAAAAAACAAGTCAAAGGAAGATACAGGAGCTGCTCACTCTCTAATGCAAACACACGTACAAAAGTTTCCAAAAAGAGACAAAAAACCTTGAGAGCAGTTCAGTTGAAAGGCATAATACCAAGATATCAAAAAGCCTTCAACGTCTTGAGTGTTCCACCACACATCTGACACTCAACTGAGAAATTCTTGAAGGTATTCAAGAATCTTCAATCATTGGGATCACTTTTGTCATAAAAAGTATCCAGCAGTCAGTTTCTCGAAAGGAAATTGATTAGAATGGGCACTGAGGCCGAGAACGAAGGATAGTTCGGAAGAAACTTTAAAATCTTCCACAGGTGGTAAAAGCGAGTTTTACAAAGGTGAGCCCTTGACTCAGCCAGAGCCACACCTGAAAGGTTCGGAGAATCGAAAGATAGCCGTGGAGCAGACAGACCAGACGACGGCAGCTTTCTTTACAGGAGAGGCAACTCTTTGTACACCGTATACTTTCTTAATGAAATTCTTAGCGATTCGGCTAAGGAGTGGACGTAGATCATTTGATCGAACCACTATAAACCTTTGTGTTCTCTTGTTGATTACTGTTTTATTACTTTTGAGCTACGACGATTTAACCTAGCAACGGAGTTGCTAGAGTATAACTGCAAAAAGTAACTTAAGCAAACTTGAACTGAAAACCCTAAGTTAAGAATAACCTACTTACAAGTAAACGCTAATTTTTATTCCGTTGCACTTCGTGTATATCTTATTGTTACCACGACGACTCTGATCTCAGGGACCAACAAGTGGTATCAGAGCAGGAGGTTGAAAAACCGACTGCTTCTGAGTCGCTTAGGACCTAGATCCTAGTTTTTCCTTGCGTTTCTTGTATCTGTGTCTTACATAGCTCAGGTAAAGGCGAAACGAATCAACATGACGAATCATGCTCTTCCAAAGTACAACAAGGATGGTTTTGAAACCTGGGAAAAGATGGCCATTATCCAGTTGCAAAGCATTCATCCGGAGATGAGGGACATTCTCACGATTGGTCCTATAGAGATCATGAAAGTTAATACTGCACCCCAGCACCCGCTGGTGGTCAACCCAGACCTAAGACAGTGAAGAAACCCACGAGGAATGGACTCTCGAAGACAAGAAGAGAGGCCAGCTGGAGTTTATCTCTATGAAACTAATCATGGATTGTCTACCTCCTCTGATGTCTGACAAAGCTCTGGACTACAACACAACAAAAGAAATGTGGGAGTACGTTTGTGAAGTTTCTCAGGAGACAGAACAAATGAAGCGGAACAAGCTACAAGTCGCTGTGGACAAATACGAATCCTTCGCCATGGTTCCTGGTGAGACCATTCAGCAGATGGAAGAAAGATTCAACACCATCATAAGAGAACTCAAAAATGTCGGGAAGAAATATGACAAAGGAGAAATGAACAACAAAATAATATCCAAGCTCTATCCCAGAAGTGATTGGTTCGTCAAAATGACTAGCTTAAGTGAAAAGGATTTGAGCAACATGTCTACCGCTGAAGTGTTCTCTCAATTAAAGGCATATGAATTCATCATTCAGCAGTTGAAGAAGAATGAAGCTGCTATAGCACATCCAAGTGCAACGAGTGCTGGAACTCAAGAAGATGTAGCATATTTCGTCAAGAAGGACGCAAATAAATGGAAATCTCCCAGGAAACCATTTTATAATCAGGAGAGATCAACACCAACAACACCAACGAAGGAGACTCCATCAACTTCTAACCCAAGCGGTGAAAATCAAAATATTGACGAGTTGGAAGAACAGATGAAGAAGATACAAAAAATGATCTTGGAAGCAAAGGCAGAGAAGGATGCTAAGGCGACCTCGAAACAACATCCCACTGAGAAAAAGATAAGGACGTGCTTTGAATGCAAATCTCCTTATCACTTGAAGCATGATTGTCCAAAAGTAAGTCCTGAAGAAAGAGAACAGTTGCGGCAAAAATTCGAAAGGCGAGCAGTTCGAGCTGTGACCAAGGCGTTGCTGACACGGACAGAGGTTCAAGATATTCCTGACAATGAAGAAGAATACTATCCCACTGATGAGGAAGAAGAAGCCCTAATGGTCTTCATGGCAAGAATTGTTGAGGATAATGAATCGTCCGCCAATGCTGAGCAACCTTCTGAATCGGCCCTAACAGTCGACACTCAAGAGGTAACAACTATAGCTAACATTTCATGCTCAACACACACGGTTGAATCAGAGGATTCTTTCTTGGATTCCGAGGAAGATTATCTTACCAAGCTTTCTTTAGAACTTTCAAAGGTATACACCTTGAAAAATGCTATCGTAGAAGATAATTCTTCACTCAAACAGAAAGTCATAAGTCTGACAGACGAAGTCGAAAGACTAAGGTCCGATAGTGAGGAACTATCAAGGCTTAGAACTGAATTTTCTGAACTCTCTGAAAATTTCAAAAATCTTGAAAAAGAAAACCTGATTTTGAAAAATAAAGCCAATGAGAAGTGTGTCTGCGCGTATATGACTAGTCAGGATATCTTGAAAAGCCTGATAAGCCAACAGAGACGTCACGGTGACCGATCTGGAATTGGGCACAGTTGTCATAACGAAGATGAAACTTCGAGGCCAAAAAGAAATATCACTTTTGTTTCTGCCGGAAAAATATTTGGTGATGGTAAAAAGAAGGATACATTAGTTGGTGAATCATCGAATGATAGGACAAATGCTAAGCAGATCGCTCAACAGAATATCAAACAGTCTGCTGGACCCAAGTAGAATATCAAACAGTCAGCAAAAGGTCAAGCAGAATGTAAGATTTCAGCAGAGTATTGAATCTCAGCAAAGTTCTCATTATAGGTCTGCCAAGCAGAACTATTCAGCAAATTCAAGGACAAAGGCTGAGCATCATGTTTCAAACGCTAGGAAGCCAAATCCTAACCTTACTCGGGGAAAGCAAACTGGATATCATTCAGTGAAACCCCAAAACCATCATCACACACCACATAGGAGAAACACCTATGTGAGGCCCGAGTCTAGACACGTGTATCACCAAAGGACGATGAAGGGAAAGCAGCACAACATACAACCACATGCATACACACATCAAAAGGTTGAGAAGGTTGACAAAAAGAATCTCAAGGAGAAAACCTTGAAGATTACCAAAATGTGGGTTCCAAAAGGAACAATGACTCAAGCTAATCCTTCAGGACCCGACGCGAAATGGGGACCTAAATCAACCTAATTATTTTTGCAGGATCAGGATTCAAGTGCGAAGACATCAGGCATGTTAAATGAGTGGATCCTAGACAGTGGTTATTCGGCGCACATGACGGGAGACGAAGAATTATTCTCAGACATTCAGAAATCATATGGTCCATCTGTTGTGTTCGGAGATAACAGTAAAGGCAGAGTACTTGGCAGAGGATGTATAGAGCGCAATGGACTAAGGATTGTCAATGTTGCTCTCGTATCCAATCTCAAGCATAATTTGTTAAGCATAAGTCAACTATGCGAAAACGGGTACACAGTATCTTTTATTCATTCAGGTTGTTCTATAGCTGACAATATTACAGGAGAAGTGAAACTTCGAGGAATTCGGAAAGGTGGTCGTTATGTTGTCGATTGGCAAAGTGGTCAACCACATTCATGCTTTCTAGCACTGAGTAAAGAAGAAACAACATGGCAATAGCACAAAATGTTAAATCATTTGAATTTCAAAACCATTAACCATATTGCCAGAAATGAGCTTGTCACAGGTCTACCTGATAGCATCACATTTTGTAAGGAAGGCGTATGCAAAGCCTGTCAACAAGGAAAGCAGGCCAAAGCTTCGTTTCATTCCAATCCAGAGAAGAATACCTCGAGCAGGATTCTTGAATTATTGCACATGGACCTATTTGGACCAGTCACTCCACCCTCTGTAAGTAGAAAGATATATACTCTTGTGGTAGTAGATGACTATTCCAGGTACACATGGGTTCGTTTGCTTAAAGCCAAAGATGAAGTTAAGATCATTCTACTCGAGTTAATTCTCAAGGAACAAAACAGTAAAGAGGTTACTGTGAAGAGGATCCGATCTGACAATAGAACCGAGTTTTGCTATGGAACCCTCATGGATTTCTGCGCGGAAGCTGGTATAAATCATCAGAGGTCCACTGCTAGGACACCTCAGCAGAATGGTCTAGCAGAAAGGAGGGATCGGACGCTGAAAGAAGCAGTGCGATCTATGCTAGCCGACGCTGATCTACCTGCTAAGTATTGGAGAGAAGCGTTGATGACAACCTATTATACGCAGAATAGAAGTTCCATTAATGGACGATTCAACAAGACTCCCTACGAAGTATACATCGGTCGTAAGCCTAATTTAGATTATCTATGTGCTTTTGGTGCGACATGTTATATTCATAATAATGGAAAGTCAAAACTTAACACTTTCTCACCTAAGTCAGATGAGGGTGTACTTCTTGGATATGGTCACCCCACTCACAAAGGTTACAGAGTGTTAAATAAGACTACCGGAATTGTGGAAATAACATGCAATGTTATTTTTTATGAATCTACTTTAGTGCGCAGGGCTGTAAAAGAGACGAAGGATATCAATCATGAGACTGATGACGTCAATGGTCAATCAATTCTGAATTCTTTCGAGAAATGGCGGATTGACCCGACTAAGTCTATGAATGATTGTGATCCACTTCAGTCGAGCTCAGCCGGTGATCAAACCGCTGACCAGGCCAATGATGCCAATGATCATGCTGAGGCCAATCCTCAAAAGGATATCTTTACTCTGCTAGATGATTCAGATGAGGAGACCTCCAATTCTCCTACCGCTGCTGAAGGAGTAAATGCTGCTGAAAACCTCGGCACAGGAGATGCTGAGTCACCAACTGCTGAGATACCTACTGAAGAAGAAGGTCCAGATCATGATGTTCCTATAGCAGAAGCTCCAATTGCTGAAGGAAAATCCGCCACGGAAGAACAAATCATCAACACTCTAGTTGCTGAAGATCAAGCGAATGATGTAGAGCATTCTGATAATCGAGACGGAGAAGGAAATGTTGAAGAACCAATCAGACCGGAATGGCTACATGCTTATTCTCTAGAAGATGTTCTTGGCAATATTAATGATCCTGTTCTTAAAAGACAGGGTCCGCAATGTTTTCTTGCTACCTATCAAGTGAGGAGCCAACTAAAGTTGAGGATGCTTTACGCGATCCAGATTGGATGAGCGCTATGCAAGAAGAGCTTGCTGAATTCTCCCGCAATCATGTATGGGATCTGGTAGATAGACCAGAACATCAGAATGTTATTTGCACCAAATGGGTATTCAAGAATAAGAAGAACGAATCAGGCGTGGTAGTAAGGAATAAAGCACGTCTGGTAGCCAAAGGATACAAACAGTGTGAAGGTATTGACTATGATGAGGCATTTGCTCCAGTAGCCAGACTGGAAGCAATCAGGTTATTCCTTGCTTATGCTGCACACCATGAATTCTCGGTCATGCAAATGAACGTCAAAAGTGTTGGAGTATACAGTAAAGCGAACTTTTAAGCGAGCTTTGTCATGTACTTAATCTCCTGTAAATAACTGAAACAAACATTATCACATTGTTGCAATCTCATGATTGCACGTATATCCATGTATCTTATATTGTAGACAATGTGGTGGGTGCGTCGTCCCACTGAAGATCGCATTGTTGGGTTCATTATAAGATATAAAAGGTATTCACAACCGAGATAGTTCTGGATAAACTATCGTTTTAGGTTGTAGTATAAACTTG
>JAPKLW010001886.1:0-45885 GCA_026898455.1 Plectranthus barbatus | reverse complement strand
GGAATTTATCCGATACGATAATAATGTTGAGCGGGTACTACTTAAGGTTTAAGATATTAATTAATTAATGCTATCAGAGCTTTTAATTAATTAATGGATGTGCATTATCTTAAACACGGGGAATTAATTAAGTCAAATAGAAGCCCTGATTCACATCGGGATAGGATGGCAGTTGCAACATTAATTCTCTAGTGGAATGAATTAATATTATAAGTTCAATTTATATTATGGGCTGAATATATGTGTTTGGACTTATGGGAGGCCCAATCCTATACCTTCTAGAGATCCCTGGCCTGGCCCAACTAGAAACCCTAGAATACGCCTATAAATAGGATCTTATGGTTGACAGAAAAACCCTAGTTGTCAAGTTGTCATTTTTCATAAGCTCATGTGTTGAGCGACGGTTAGGGTTTAGTTCTCTCAAACATCGTAGATCTAGTATTTTGGATTGGCATCTACGATTCGGAGGATTGTTGTCCACCCGGTATCCGATTGTGGTTCGTGGGACACAGGCTAGAAGATCTCCAGTGGAATCAATCTCCAGATCTGTAGATCTGGTAAGGTAATCGCTGATCTAGTTGATTTATTTTAATTAAACCATGTATATGTACATTTGGTAACCAACATCGATCGTGGGGACGATCATCCTTCACCGGCGTGTTCCTTCAAAAAGCGCATTCCTCAATGGCGAACTCAAATAAGAGGTCTATGTCGAGCAACCCCCAGGGTTTGAGAATGGAAACCAAGTCTATAAGCTGAGAAAAGCCTTGTATGGATTGAAGCAAGCACCACGAGCATGGTTTGGAACTCTATCTAAGTTTCTGCTCGACAACGGTTTCAAAAAGGGAAGGATTGATCAAACACTCTTCCGTATTAAAGACAAAGGAAGCATCTTACTTGTGCAAATCTACGTTGATGATATCATTTTTGGCTCAAAGAATCAAGATCTCTGTGACAAATTTTCCAAGCTGATGATGAGCAACTTTCAAATGAGTATGATGGGAAAGATGTCCTATTTTCTTGGACTTCAAGGTCAACAATCCGATGAAGGAATTTTCATTCACCTAAGAAAATACACGCGGGATCTGATTGCTAAGTATTGCCCAGAGAAAACCAAGAGGCTGAGGATTCCCATCAGCAACGCATGTATAGCAGATCTCGAGAAAGAAGGAGAAGCCGTGAATCCTACCTTATATCGAGGGATCATTGGATCTCTGCTATATCTTACAGCCAGCAGACCCGATATATCATATGTTGTGGGACTATGTGCTAGGTATCAATCTCAACCAAACAAAACGCACCTAGATATAGCAAAGCGAATTATCAGATATTTGAAGTGCATAGAAGGGCTAGGAATTTGGTATCCAAAAGCCGACAGTCTAACTCTGAGTGGTTCTTCGGATTCTGATTTTGGAGGATGCAAGATTGACAGAAAATTCACCAGCGGAACATGTCAATTCCTTGGACACAAATTGATTAGCTGGTTCAACAAAAAGCAGCACTCGGTAGCAACATCAACCACCGAAGTGGAGTATGTCGCGGCTGCTAGTTGTTGTCAGCAAATTCTGTGGATTCGACAACAACTTAAGGATTATGATATTTCTCCTGAATGTGTACCAATCTTCTGTGATAACAACAGTGCTATGTGCATCACAAAGAATCCAGTACACCACTCCAGAACCAAACACATTGATATCCAACATCATTTTATTCGTGATCATCAAGAAAAGAAGGATATTGATATTCAGCGTATATGCACGGAGGATCAAATAGCAGACATCTTTACCAAACCTCTAGCAGAATCAAGATTCAAAGAATTATGTATCAAATTGGGCATGATGGAGTTAGATGCTGCTGTCGATGAATGAGATGCTATCCTCAATTTTTTTATGGTCTTCGTGGATTTTCTTCTACTATCTTCAGAATAATACAGAAGTCTCTGCTAAATGAAGTCTGCTAAGATAATGGCAAATATCGAAAACACTCCTCTAAACAATCAGCAGATAAAATGTATCTAATCAGCAGATCATGAAACTTGAAGATAAAACCTATCTTATGTCATGAAGATATGCCAAAGATCATAGTGTTACACAACTATTCTTCATTGAAAATAGGCATACATTACAAAAGGAGGAACTACATTACAACTTCAAAAGGGGAAGGGACATTACAACTTCAGTCAAAAAGATAACCCAGATCTACTACAAAATTCTTTATGTTTTCAGAAGGGGGACACTTGCTTATAAGGATAAAAATCAGCTCCTTGAAGGTTGGATGGACCGTCAGCAATTTCCGGGAAATACTTCTCCATCAACCAGCTCAGCTGCATTCCATTCCGCAGTGGCACAAATGGATAAAGCTTAATGCTTTCCCAGACATTCTTGGAAAAGAATCCGACCCAGTCCACAGAAGCAGCATCATCCATAGCCATCATCACCTGCCAAACAGTCCTTGAGAAACAGAGGTCGTAAGGCTCCTCTCCAAGCAGAATACCATGAGCAATGCGAAACATCACCCAGTATGAAGTCTGGATACCAGTGGCTGGAATGTCAGGGCTAAACTCAAAACGAGGAGAATGACACCATTTCTCCCATGCCACCCATTCTGGCGCCACCTCTTCTGCAAGATAGTCCTCCACAGACAAAGGACCTTGAGGAAGCCCAAAATCCACTGCAAAAGTGTCAGGGGTCCAACGAACAAGCTTTCCATGGAACACCCTAAAAATTGCACCCAACTGAACATGGCAATCCCCGAGGAACTCCCTCAACACTTCCTCCTGAAAATGATGAGGAGTGGCACATGCAAATTGAGAAAGACCCCCCCCACTGCAACGTAGACATGATCTTCACGGCCACATCGCAATCATCCAAATAATATCTATCTAGACCTGGCTCATCCAAAATCAGGTTACGCCTGATATCTAAGGTTCTTGGAGGAGAATCCATGCGTGAAGAAAGGAAGTTGAATCTCTTAAAGAAAGGAAGGTTAAGAATACAAGTCAAGAGAGGATGAAAGTTGTGATTTTTGGATAATCTCGAAGCGGAGGAATTTATAGAGGATTTGCCAATTATGACGCGAGGAAAGAGAAAAATCTGTCTGAAGATCACAATGATTCGTCTCTTGGAATACGAAACGTCGCTAGTAAAGGAATCGACGTGTATGCATAGAGAGTCAAATCATTTCAGCAATATTAAGTGGGAAGCATTGAAAGGATCGAGAATCTCATCATCGTTACGGTTTTCGAACAAAGTCCTCAGAGACCCAGCAGAACTCCGAAAGATGCTGACGAATCTCGTACAAGGTTAGCAAATCATTTTTGTGCATTTGGGTGCTGAAATTTACTACTAACCATCAGCATCCTTGGACGGCTGCTAGATCAAACAGCAACCACATATCCAAAATCGAGGCGGGATGACTCAAAATTCAAACTTGATGGGACCCGATAAGGCGTAATTAATGAACGCAAACAGCGGCATCAACTGAGGAGACGCCACGTAAGAAACACTTGAGTATCTCTTGAAGCATGGGAAACCATATGGAAAGACGCATTCTTTATGAACTGTCGATCTAACCCTTTCAGAATTTATCCCAACCGTTAGATCTCACAATCAAAAGTTTAACCCTATTGCACCCTATTGCGCTTTGATTACTGTTCATTCTACTTCCTTCGAAATTCAGAGCAGAATTCCCAAAATCAAAATCTTCGACTTCTTCAAGATTATTCCAAATTCTTTCTCAAAGACATGGCCTCCAATCCCAAAGCCTCAACATCCCAGAAACCCACTTCCCATAAACATCAATCCGAGTCCAGCGAACCCCATATCTTCAATTTTCCACCAAATTCTGAAGAACCCCTGCATGCGAGACATGCACCAGGATTTACAGGAATTCTAAAGAAGGAAGATGTTGACGATTCAATATCGTATGGTCAACTAGTTATGATGGCTCGGAAGAAAACACAAAGCGGCCACAAAAATGAGCAAAGGCGATTAGCTCAAATCTTGAAAGATCGCATACTGTACATGCGTCTTGCTGCAGAATATATCCAGGATTGGATAATGGATATCCTTGATAGCGAACAGGTAATTCAATATTTATCCGTTGAACCTGTTCATTTTCATCCGCATATGGTATCTGAATTCTATGTCAGAGCAGTATTGAGTAAGGATGGAAAATTGTTCAAAACTTGTGTTTTTGGAACCATAATCGAAGTAAATGCCAATGTACTTGCTAAGACTTTTGGTATTCAAAATGAGGGGGAACATATATCTCAATACAAAGTAGCAGATTATGATGAGATGAAACGACGTTGGAATTTGTGGAAGAAACCTGGCCAATTGAAGGATAGGAAAGGACATCCAATCACCTTCAAGGCGGCCACCCCCATTAACATCCTAAAAGATGAGTTTAAAACTCTTACTGAATTGGTCACCAAGATGTTTCAATGTGATGCTGATTCATACTCTGAATTATCTGCCAAAAACTACGCTGTCATGATGGCTCTCACACACAGAGTAAAGGGCAATTGGGCAGAAGTTTTCTTTGAACGATGGGCAGAGCATGCCAAGAAGAATGATCACAAGTCCGTCGATGGAACATTCTCATCGAATGTTAACTTTGGGTTAAAAATAAGCATGTTTCTGGAGCTAATCATGCATCCCACAAAGATTGATCAAGGTGTGAAGCTCCTTCCCACTGATTTCATTCCAGTAACAAGGAAGGAAGCCAATCCTCTTGACTTCAAGAAACCAAAGAAATTGACTGGCAAGTCCAATGTCGATAAGGATAAACCCACCTCAGACGAGGAAGTCGACGAAAGCTCACTAGGACATCAGGTGCTGCAGGCGGCATCACCTGTCACTGCTGAAGAAATAGCGACATTGACCAAAAATGCTGAAACAGAACAATGCTTTCAGCAACTCGATGATATTGTAGCCCTCGGTGATATACCTACCGAAAGAATAGAGGAGATTATGGAGAAGAAAGCAGCGGAACAGCCACCACTCGTACTTGGTCAACTGGCCCTTCCAATTTCATCTGAACAACAGACAAAAATTGTGCCAACAGAAAAGAGGAGATCTACTCGTCAACGATTGTTCAAAACTGCTAAACTTTAGGAACTCGATGATGCCAAAAAGAAAGCAACTGCTGATCAAGCTGCTACTACCGAAAAGAAGATTGACTCACCTCTGTCCTCTAAAAGCTTTGAGGAACGTGTCAAAGGCATTCGTGAAATTAAGAGGAAACGGAACGATGAAAAGAAGGCACAGGAAATAAAAGCATACAGAAAGGAGATTGAAAGAATCATGTTTGAAGGTAGGGATTTGAACTTCGAACAGGTCAAGCGATCTCACGATGAGCGGGAGGCTCAAAAGAAGATGGTTAGTTCGACATCAAACGAGGAAGCTGCTGACGAATTGAGCAGAGCAGCAAAGAAAGGGAAATCCACAGCAGAGCCTACTCCGAAGGGAAAAGAAGTGGAAATCCTTGTGGAAGTCACCCAATCTACCAAAATAATAGAAGAAGAAGACGGGATGACTGACGCAGAGCTAATCACGATGATCCACTCTGGAGCCTTCAATACCAAGGAACAATCCAAGGGCAAACAAGTACAGATTAGTGAAGCAAATAACGAATCTCATAAAGATAATAGTTCAAGGAAGGACGAAACGCACAAAGCAACTGATGTTATATCTCCCAAAGATAAGGATATAGGATCGTCTTGCACCACAATAGAACTTATGGACATCAACATGTCTGCTAAAGAATCAGCTGCTGAGGAGAAGAATGCTGAATTTGAAAGAGAATCAACTGCTGAGAAAAAGATTGCTGAATCTGGAAGAGAATCAGTTACTGAGGAGAAGAATGCTGAATTTGAAAGAGAATCAGCTACTGAGAAAAAGATTGTTGAATCTGGAAGAGAATCAGTTACTGAGGAAAATATTGCTGAATCCGGAAAAGAATCACCTGCTAACACCATGACTCATACAATTGTTGAAGAGTCTACTCTAGCTGACGTAACTATGATGGACATTGCTGAAGAAGTCCATGTTGCTGAGGAGACAACAGCCGCTGCTGTTATTGAGGATCATGCAGATGATACGATAGAACAAGAAGTTTCCTCTGCTGGATTTCTGGATGAATCCACATGCTCATCAGAATCTGATTCAGAGGGGGAAACTAATGAAGTATATGATGCCAAGACACTAAGACAATTCCCACCTTTAGAAACGAACAACTGAGGATCCCATTTCATGGTCTACCTGGGAAACTCTTCCACTCTAGAAGGGTAGCTCAGTGGTGCGCATCTGTCTCACTTGACGATGATAAGAATGCTGATCTCCGAGATTGGAGTGATGAAATCCTAGCATTTGTAGATCAAGAAGTCACTAGGGACATTATCGGGGTCTTCTATGTTGAAATTGATGAAGGAACAGAAGAAGGCAAGGGTGCTTCGTAAACAATTCCGACGATGGAAAACATATTATTACATTATGCATGAACTCTGTCTTGAAGAACGGATGATCACTATTGCAAGGCAAGGTTTGAATTTCTGGCGTTCCGAAGAATTATGGGCCAACGAATGGATGGATCAGCCCTCTTGCACGAAACAGTTTACAGATCAACAAGTGATTGCAAGACTAAAAGCCATTCGTGCCCACCGAAAATACTCTGCATCCCTGTCACTGCCCCGATCTCAGTTTGCGCCAGATCAGAAAACTCTAGCACACATGCAACTCACCAAACGACAAAAGGCTGCAATGGATGCGTATCAGAAGAGAAAGGCTGCTTATGAGGAGAAATTGCGACTTAGGAGCCTAGAACTAGCCACGCTTGAACAAGCAAAGGAAGAAGAGGCTAAGCGACAGGATCATCTCAAAATGATAAATTTTCAGAAAGACTATACTCGCGCTGCTGCCTTACTTCAAGCCTCTGAGGCTCTAGGTTCTGCCTCAAATCACGATCAAGATGTAGTGAGTGACTCAATGGACGTAGATACACATGTGGTTGCTGAAGCTACCACCCAATCGATTGAAGTCACTGTCCCAGAATCTGCAATCATAACAATGGGAGGACAAGTCGATGAACTTAACACCAGAGCAACCTGTAATGAAATGGTTGTTTCTGACGCTCCTATTGCTGCTGAACCAGTGCAAGTAAGTTTTCAATCTCTTGTCAACATACTCCACAACGCGCTACATCAACGCAACATCAAGCAAGCCAGATTCAATGAAGAAGTTCTAAGAGAGGTTGCTGATGTACGAGGAGCAATCTCTGAAGTTAAAACCTCTGTCTCAGAGGTTCAGCAAAAGGTTGGTCAAGTTAATGACAAGATCTCACATGTGGAAGAAACCGTCTCTACGGTGCAAACAAATATGGTAACTCTCAGTGTCGATCTTGCTGACCACAAGTCTTTCACCACCTCTGTTTTGGATGCGCTCAAAGAGGGGGAAGAAAGAAGGATTGCTGAACAAGCAAGGGTAAAATCAGAGGAAGCTGAGTTGCTGAGAAAAGAAAAAGAGTTTGAACGAGCAATGATGGAACGAAGAATGAAGTTAGAAGAATAACAGAAAGCAGAACAACGAGCGCGCATCGAGCAAATGGAGAAACTCTTAGCCATGACAACAAGGAAGGTGGAATCCCTTGAGAAGCCAAAACCTCCACCAGACGCTCAGAACTAAGCGAATCAGAATCTAGAAGATAAGCCAAGGATGTTTGAAAGTTTTCTGAATGATTTAATTATGATTGTTTTTTGCTAAGGACTTAAAGCAAGTAAGATTCTGAGATAGTTTGTCTAGAAACTTCCTTGTAACTCAGAATTTTTTGACTCTAAGTCTCAGCAATCCTTAGTAAGCTTTGATCGCACCAAAAAGGGGGAAATTGTTGGGAAAATATTCCTGAATTACCCTTAGGAGCACAATGTAAAAGGTTTTGTTGGATGAAACCTTAGTAAAAGGTCGATCATTGCTGAACCTTAGCATAGCTTAGCAACTTATGTAATGTCCTGAATAGGGTAAACATCGAGTTGTAATAGAATAGGTTGCTTGGAAGAAATCTCAGCAGACAACAGGAAAGCATGAAGAAAAAGAAAATTAATAATAGCAGAATGCTGAGGGGTCAGCATCTGATAACACGATACAGGCTGCTAAAAGTGTTAGCAATCCAAAGCCAGAGAAGTAGAAGAACATTTGCTACGCATAAAGTCCAGGAGCATGCTGAAAGATATTCAGCATCCCGTTCCAGTAAAGGCACAGCAAAGCAAATCTCAACTACTAAACCGCTATTCTGACCAACACACGAAGATTAGACCTGTCAGAAGTAGGACGGAAAAGCCTGTACAGAGACAGAAAAGTTGGTAAAAAGCTACTTGCTTTTAAGTAGAAAGATCCATTGTGTCTAACGGATCTGCCGACTCAAAGTTCGAGAAGACAACTATAAAAAGCAAGTCAAAGGAAGATGCAGGAGCTGCTCACTCTCTAATGCAAACACACGTACAAAAGTTTCCAAAAAGAGACAAAAACCTTGAGAGCAGTTCAGTTGAAAGGCATAATACCGAGATACCAAAAATCCTTCAACGTCTTGAGTGTTCCACCACACATCTGACACTCAACTGAGAAATTCTTGAAGGGATTCAAGAATCTTCAATCATTGGGATCACTTTTGTCATAAAAAGTATCCAGCAGTCAATTTCTCGAAAGGAAATTGATTAGAACGGGCACTGAGGCCGAGAACGAAGGATAGTTCGGAAGAAACTTTAAAATCATCCATAGGTGGTAAAAGCAAGTTTTACGAAGGTGCGCCCTTGACTCAGCCAGAGCCACACCTGAAAGGTTCGGAGTATCGAAAGATAGCCGTGGAGCAGACAGACCAGACGACGGCTGCTTGCTTTACAGGAGAGGCAACTCTTGGTACACCGTATACTTACTTTGTGAAATTCTTAGCGATTCGGCTAAGGAGTGGACGTAGATCATTTGGTCAAACCACTATAAACCTTGTGTTCTCTTGTTGATTACTGTTCTATTACTTTTAAGCTACGACGATTTAACCTAGCAACGGAGTTGCTAGAGTATAATTGCCAAAAGTAACTTTAGCAAACTTGAACCGAAAACCCTAAGTTAAGAATAACCTTCTTATAAGTAAACGCTAATTTTTATTCCGCTGCACTTCGTGTATATCTTATTGTTACCACGACGACTCTGATCTCAGGGACCAACACTTGTAATCTCAGTAATCAGCTTTCTAATGACCAGTTAGTATTAAAGCTCAGGATTAAGGCTTTGATCGCACCAAAAAGGGGGAAATTGTTAGGAATAATGTTAGATATAGTAGAACTCCTTTGTTGTCAATGTTTGTTTATCATGCTTTGGTGCATCAAAGCTCAAGCCGATTTTGTTTCTAGCAACTTAGTATCGAGTCGAAATGTAAAGTCCTGTATAGATCATATAAACTCGAGTTGTAATAGAACTAGAAAAGAAGAATCAAGAATGTTGAAGGATTTAGCAGACTTGATGATTGCTGAAGATTGCAGAAGAAGCTAGTGAAGGTTAGCAAACACAGAGGAATGTAAAATGCGTTCAAGAGAATGCTGAAGAAGTAACGCCAGCATACTGCGAGATCTTAGCAGGTCTGTTGAGATGTCAGTTGAATGTTCATCAAGAGCAAATGCTCAACAACAATCAAGGAAAATACAAGTCGCAAATCAGAAGGATCCAAATCACAAGGAAACTTGACGAATCAAAGAGTAGAAAAATCATCAGATACAACAGAGGTTTCAAGTTAAAAGTGAAAGATTCGATCTGACAAAGACGGTTATAGATAGGAGCTATGCCAATCAAAGATAAGGGAGACTTGAAGAGTCTCTATACGCAGCAGAAAAAGGAAGAACAGAGATTGGCGAGCAATACCTTTGAGTCTAACCGATAAGATTCAAACAGCTGTTTGAATCTTCACCTATAAATAGGTGTCGTCCAAAAATGATTCACAGGTTCGCAAAATTACATTCACCGAGAAAACTAGAGAAGATCCAAACATTCTCTACACTATGCGAACTCATCCGAGCTATTACGTGATTGAAGCTTTCTCACGAGATATCATACTTGATGCTCGAGACCTTTGAAGTATAACTTCTATAGGTTGATATTGGGATTTCTTCTATTCTAAGAAAGAATCTAGCAGTCACCTTGCCATGAAAGCATGATTATATTTTTTTTAAAAAAAATTAAAGTTAATAATGGTTGCATGCATTTATAACTACAAAGAAATTATTGACGGTTCACCTCCTAGAATTAGTTTTGAAGGTCGATACAAATTCTTCGATATTTTGATCGGAACTCCCACCTTCATCTACAGCCGCTCTAGCTATTTCTCTCCACCTAATAGAATTGGAACTTATGATTTTCCCATCATTCTCCTCCACAACTCTCTTCAGGCACCCAATTATCTCCTCCCGTCTCACCAAACCCTTCTCATCCGTCACAACCCTAACACCAATCCTCCAAACATCGCTCATAAACTTAGCATTCGTATTCTGATCGGTCCATTGTGGCATCGCCACAATAGGAACTCCCAGACACAACGCCTCCAAAGTCGAGTTCCATCCATAGTGCGTTATAAAGCACCCCACAGCCTCGTGCGCCAGCACCTGGAGCTGGTTGCACCATGACACTATCAACCCCTTGAATGAGGATGATGATGCCACCTCCTCCATGAACTTGGGAGGGAGCTTCATTTGCTCGGTTGATCGGACCACCCACAGGAAGTGTTTGTCGTAGGTTGTGAGGGCGAATGCCATTTCTTCCATCTGAGCTATAGATAGCTCAGCCAAACTGCCTTACGCTATCGGAGGTTCATTGCACAATTTTGGCCAAAATCGGAGGAAACCCAAGTCATGACAATCGAGCCCTTGAGCTCCAGCTCTTCAGAGGGACCTCCAACAATTCATACATACCATGTAAGGACGGAGCATTGGAGAACACATTGTACCGATCGTGCAAATAGTAGTCAACACTCAGGTGATCAAGGAAAAGGATGAACTGCACAACACTCTGCAAGACAAGTTTGAGACCTTCTCAACAAGTCTTTTTGTTGCGATCAAAGAGGGGGAAGAGAATAGGTTAGCAGAGGAGGCAGAGAGACTAAAGGTAAAAGAATACTGGATCTGATGCCTTGAAGCTAGAACAAAATAGGAAGAAGACTTGAGAAGATAACAAGAAGAAGAAGAAGAGAGAGAAGAACGAAGAAGGATTGAAGAGAAGGAGAGAATCAGAAGGAAAGAGAGAGAGGTTGTTCTCGACAACTTCATGAAGGTAGCGCTCGACACTTTCAAGACTGTGAAGAAGACCACCGCCGGTTCTTCAAGTGCCAGAAATGCTGATGATTCAGACTCCTCGACAACGAAGAAGTAATCTCTCTAAACCTTATAAGTCTTCTAACCAAAAACAAAATGCTTTTTATTTGGGTAGATGTTTCCTGTAATTTTTAGGACATGATCTTTTGAATGGAAACTAACCAAGGTTAAGACAACATCTTATTGTCCAACGCTGATCTAATTGAAATAGCTGATATTACACACTCAGTGTAATCAGCAAATTGCGTGGATTGATGTTGTGTGTGTGACATGTTCGTGTATGATTGCTTGATACATGTGTGTGAATGTGCTACGTGCTTATCTGATAAATGATTTGAAAGTCGTTTACTTGAAGCAAAATATATAATTGAGATATACCCTTGATCTTTTGAGGGGGAACATTTAGGAACCATACTGAGTCTAAGGGAGTTGTGATGCCGAGAATAGATTTGATAGGAAAACCTTGTAATCTCAGTAATCAGCTTTCCTATGACCAGTTAGTATTAAAGCTCAGGATTAAGACTTTGATCGCACCAAAAAGGGGGAAATTGTTAGGAATATTGTTAGCTATATTAGAACTCCTTTGTTGTCAATGTTTGTTTATCATGTTTTGGTGCATCAAAGCTCAAGCCGATCTAGTTTCTAGCAACTTAGTATCGAGTCGAAATGTAAAGTCCTGTATAGATCATATAAACTCGAGTTGTAATAGAACTAGAAAAGAAGAATCAAGAATGTTGAAGGATTTAGCAGACTTGATTATTGCTGAAGATTGCAAAAGAAGCTAGTGAAGGTTAGCAAACACAGAGGAATGTTAAATGCGTTCAAGAGAATGTTGAAAAAGTAACGCCAGCATACTGCGAGATCTTAGCAGGTCTGCTGAGATGTTAGTTGAATGTTCATTAGCAGCAAATGCTCAACAACAATCAAGGAAAATACAAGTCGCAAATAAGAAGGATCCAAATCACAAGAAAACCTGACGAATCAAAGAGTAGAATAATCATCAGATACAACAGAGGTTTCAAGTTAAAAGTAAAAGATCCGTTCTGACAAAGACGGCTATAGATAGGAGCTATGCCAATCAAAGACAAGGGAGACTTGAAGAGTCTCTGTACGCAGCAGAAAAAGGAAGAACAGAGATTGGCGAGCAATACCTTTGAGTCTAACCGATAAGATTCAAATAGCTGTTTGAATCTTCACCTATAAATAGGTGTCGTCCAAAAATGATTCACGTGTTCGCAAAATTACATTCACCGAGAAAACTAGAGAAGATCCAAACATTCTCTACACTATGCGAACTCATCCGAGCTAGTATGTGATTGAAGCTTTCTCACAAGATATCATACTTGAAGCTCGAGACCTTTGAAGTATAACTTCTATAGGTTGATATTGGGATTTCTTCTATTCTAAGAAAGAATCTAGCAGTCACCTTGCCATGAAAACATGATTATTACGAACTTTGCCAACACAAGGATAGGTTCTGGGAAGAACTATAAAACTCCCAACAATCGACGTCCAAGGAGAAGGGAGGTTTGTCCTCACTCTACGGAGCGATGAGGTGAAGATTGAAGACCGAGGTGCTTGAATGTGCGCTCTTACCAAACAGAGGAGCTGCTCAATGTTAGAGATCAGGCCTGACCTAGTATTTAATCGTTTAGTGAATTTTCAGTCGGAGGACTAAAGAGTGGACGTAGAAAATGCTGTTCGAACCACTGTAAATCCTTGTGTCCCTTTATTGTTTTATTTTGTTATTTTGTGTGTGCGAGTACTTGAAACTCAACACACCAAATGTTGTAGTATAACCTGCAATCAACTTAACGAATATTGGAGCTAAAATGCATTTGATAAACACTTGCTAAGTCCAAACCTTAGCAAGATAAGTGCAAGACTTTATTAGTACTTCCGCTGCATATAAAACAATCTGATCGGGGACCAACATGTGTAATCAGCTTTTTTCTGCCCTTATGATTAATCGAATAATATCTTTCCCAGTCAGGGGGAAGTCATTAGGGCAGGCTCTGTAAAATCCTTATTTTCAAATAGAGATCAAAATGATAAATTTGTAAACTCAAATTTATGTTTTATTTCGCCAGTTTAGAGTGGGCTTGACTACATCAAAAAGGGGGAAATTGTTATGATTTTTTGTTAGAAATTGTTTCCTTATATAATGTTTTGATGAGTCAAACATACTATTAGATTATTATATCTCTAGCTAGATTATCTCAAACTTGTAATGTCTTGTATAAGAATTATCGAGTTGTAATAGGATGTTAGTATAAGCTTTAGGAGACTTGTTTGTTAAAATCCTTTCACCAACAAATAAGTTTGTTAGGAGATTGCTGGCTAAATTGTCTTTACCAAAAAAACATCTTTGGAGGAAGCTGGGTGACACAACATCACCAGCTCGTAATCCACCAGCAAGGAACTTACCAACAAGTGTCACCAGCAAGGCGCTTCCCAACGAGCATGAAGACACACGCAAGCCAGGACAAGCAAAGACTTTACAAGACTACAATTTAAGAAATGAGATCTTGAAGTCTTTGACCTTTAAAGCTTGTTCGTCCAAGGAACCCATCATCAAACATTCCTCGCACTGGCTAAGAGTCATCCTAACCAAAGTAGCAACAGTCTACCAGCTCAAGAATAAAGGACACTACGAGTCAGAAAAGGGAGACCTTGATAGGACGAGTTCTTTTTTTCTTCCAACGACTACGAATTCAAGTATTCCAAGGAGCGCCTATAAATAGAGGCCGCCATCCATGAATAGAAGGTTACCAATTCCTCCGAATCTACTAACCTTTGATATTCTTGAAATCTATCAACTCTCAAATATTCTAAAACTTTTAGGCTATTCTATCAGCTTTTCGTGTTCCTTCTTCAACACTAGGCTCTATGTGTCTAACAAGAGCTACTTCGGTTTTCTTACTTCATGCTTAAGAAAATATTTGGGAGTTGTCACTTGTCCAGTGGCAACTATCACAGGTGTATACCAAAATCAAAGATTCTCGGGGAGGAATTCAAACTCCCACGACCAGCTGATCGCTGCGAGGTGCGTCCTCACTCCAGTTCTGAAGAAGCAAAGGAGAGTAAAGGATTTGGTGAGTGCACTAGTGGACTGGTGGACGTCGACATTCATCAGCTTACAATAGATCGTGTGACATCTTTGTAATCCCCAATTTAGTGTTTCCAGATGTTGTGACATTCATCAGCTTACAATAGAATGGTTTGGTAAAAACCTCTATATATTTCTTGCGTTAGTTACTGCATGCATTTGATTTATAACCTTATACCTCAAGTGTGGGAGTATATTACTAAAATTGGATAAAGTGATATCTCCCTTGCTGAAAATCCAAATTTTTGAACTCAAGTTGATCACCTGTTTTGAGGGGCCAACCTTTAATGAATT
Source organism: Plectranthus barbatus (assembly GCA_026898455.1). NCBI lineage: Eukaryota > Viridiplantae > Streptophyta > Magnoliopsida > Lamiales > Lamiaceae > Plectranthus > Plectranthus barbatus. The sequence continues at coordinate 31,135 of JAPKLW010001886.1, read as the reverse complement.
TCGTCGTAATTGCAGAATTATTTTACTAGTGATTGAGCAGAGCTAATAATAAAGCGGCAAATAAAATTTTCGAATCCCAGGGGAAAGAAGTAACGAAAAACCTTAATTACTAAAACATAGTTTCTCAAAATACTGGCTAGGGGGAATTCAAATTTTAGTTTTGGTTTTCAAACTAATTTTGCAATTTCAAATTCAAACAGGAAAATAAAATAACTTGATGGAAGGAGATATGAGAAGTACAAATTCCATGGATATCTACCTATCAAGTATTACATGTATGAACAAATTAATTAATTCCCAATTTAATTCCTATTCGTAGTGAAACATCAGAAAAGTATTATGAACTTTTTTGTTGGACAATTCATAAAGTTGATTAATCAATTATCTATCTCCGTTCGGTCTCAAGACTAATTAATTAACTCCAAAAATCTATGGATATATTCATCTAATCTATTTCCTTCTGTTCAGACAAGAAATTAAATTATATTGTGAAAACTCTTTCCATTGAAAACTATTACAGTTACGTCTCTAATTCTCAACTAAATTAATCCTAAGATGTGGCCAGCAACTCAAGATTATGAATAAGCACATAATTCACAAACTACAATGGGAAAGGAAAATTAATTCAATTAATCTAACATGCATACATTGATAGTTCGAAACCCTAGAATCTGAGAAGGAAGTTAGTTACACATATTCATGAATAAAATCATCAGAGGTAAAGAAAAACATGAATTGCATAAAAACTGGGTGTAGATGTCTTCCCACAAATATCTGTCTTCAACCATAAAACATAAAACTCTTCGAAATATTCTAAAATCTTCAACTCTGAAATTCTACACCCCAAAATCGAATTTTACATAGCTTTATATAGCTGTGATAGATGTATCACGTAGTATCTAGGATTAGATATATCTAAATCTTCAAATCAAGATCAGATTAGGTTTCCCGGATTTACTTCGATCGACAGAGAAACTCGCGTCGATCGACGCTCATGAAGGACCCACATCGATCGATGCAGGATGTGCGTCGATTGACGTGGACTTGGCCTCCGCTGTCTTGCGTTGATCTCACGTCGATCGTCCCTCCGAGCAACTGTGTCGATCGACATGCCTTTGGCGTCAATCACCGCGGGTCTGGAACTCAAGCATCCTTTGATTTCTTCCCTATTTCCGACTCAAAACCTGCATAATTTACCGATCACGACATTACGAGCACAAAAGCCAATTCATGCACAATAAATCACGTAAAACAACGCTAACATCACCCAAATTGTCAAAGAACCTAAAGATAAGTTGGTAAAAATACTAACTTATCAACTCATCCAAACTTAAACAAGTGTGCAATGCCTCACAAGCTTCTTTTACTATCCGAGTATTACTTATTCATATAAATCATGCAATCCAAACAAAATTCTCATTGTTAAATTACTTTTGAGCTAATAAGTTATTTTGTGTGTGCGAGTACTTGATACTCTAGATAGGTGGTCACCTACATAAGTGAGAAGTGGGGGACATGATTTATTTATAGAATTTGATGTGTCTTATTACAATAAATGATATCCTATTCATACAAGTCAAATACAATAAATGCTTCCATTGGTGAAAGAAAGTGACTCTTCGGCTAAAATAGTTATTCGAACGGTCGCATCCTGTTGACATGGGCACCGATAACATAAACCTTGACAGGTTTAGACAGAATAAGTGGTGCAAGGAGTTCCCTTGCTTGGGGTTGATGTGCAATAAAAATTCATACAAATTCTCAATGCACACACAAGGTTTAATTATCAATCCAGGTCCTTCCCTTCGCTTGCTAGATTACCAGGGTACTATAGCAAAGTCTAATAGCTAGGCAAAATAAAATCGTTGAGTGATTTCTATCAAACTAGGCAATCAATTTAAACCTATGCTAACAACATATAACAAACAATGAATTAAACCAAAAATCAACATTCAATCTCAATCAATCAAATCAATTCTCTCCACACTTTGGAAAACCAAGACAAACAAATACTCAAATGAGGTAGATAGGATTTGAAATAAACGTAGATGCAATCCAATTAGGTTAATCATTGATGTAAACACATTTTAATCCCTAGATGGATGATCCATTCGCTCTAATATAATCAATCCCTTGTCACGGTCAATTGGTCGTTGATGATACTAGAAACTACAAATAGTCACGTTATAAATTCCTAACTCACTCCTAAAAGCTCGCAAATTATGGACCTATGCACTTCCTCCGCACAGGGATTGGATCGAGATACAAATGAAGACATGCTATTCACGACACGCCTATCCGCGTGTTGGCTGCAATGATTGTGTCAATTATCACCTAGATTGGCTCTTACCTACATCAAGATGAATAGGAACAATCTCTAGCATGCTTCAATCACAAAGAGGGAGGTAAACAAATAATTATCAAACCTAATCTTCATACATCCTTGTTCAAATTAACATCCAAATTGAATAAGAACAACATACCTCTCAGTTGTAACAATACAAAGTTGAAATGAAATAAATCCATTACAATTGATAAGTAGAAAATGAAATCTTCCCCAATTGGATTTGCTTGGTCTTGATCTACCCCTTTGGATCTTCAATTCTTCTCCAAGGATGATGGATTAGCTCCTTGATACCCTTGGGTGAGGTTTGGAAGGAAAAGGAAGAGGGAATCGTAGAGAGAATTTAGGTAATTTCCATTTAGATTTGACAAAAGTTCTCAAAATAACTGAATTTCCCCCTTTTATAACGAGGTGGCAAAGCCTCGGATCTCTCGGGATTAGAGAGGATCACCCGAGATGGCTTGAAATTGATAAACCGCCAAATCAGCCCGATCAGGATCAGTCGAGCCAAATCAGGATTGGTCGAGCCTGCTCTCTGTTCTGCCAGGATGGGTCGAGTCAAATCTGGCCCGGCCGAGCCTTTCTGGATCCTCACAACTTTTTCCTCCAAAACTTAGCCAAAATACAGTTTTATGCTCAAAACTCAACCTACACCATTCCAAACACGAAAACACAACCAAAGAACAACAAAAACATATGATATGGGAGTAAAAATGACACAAACATGCAAGTTCACACATCGAAAAATAGGTCATTTTATGCAAATATCATAATCCCCCAAACTTGAACCTTTGATTGTCCTCAATCAAAACAAAGTAAAGTCGTTAATCGACCTCGTGAAATACCTCATAGCTCATCAGGATAATCTTAGCATTTCCAAGTAAAATGAGATTATCACCTAATTTTGTGACAAAGTTAATGCTAAGGACATGAACCACTCATCAAATATAGATACAAGAAAAGAAAGCACTCCCCCACGAGTTTAGGGAAGATGAGATTCACACAATCACAAGATATCGAGACTTTATTCCATAATCTTGCATCCATTCTCACCACTATACTACAATGAGTTAGTTCCCAGAATCAAAAAGATCTTTCCGTGGGTTGTAACGTGGCTAACTAATAGGTGGGTGATTTTGGGCAAAAGTGACTAAACTTCTCAATTTCCCGAAAACCCCCAAACTTGTTCTCATCGAACCACTTCAAACCCGAGGCTTATTCAATTCAACACTTTTTTTCTTTTCTTTTCATCTCTTTTCTTCTTTTTTTTTTTATTTTCTAGCACCATCATTCATTCATTTAATGGGTGCCTCTCTTTCTTTTCAAACACTTGCACCAAAAAATTTTGTTGGCGCCCCAATTTTCTAGGATTCAAATCAATCCTTTATTTCATGCCTTTCATGCCTCAATATTTTCAACAACACAAATCCAATCAATTCCCAACCCAACTCTCATCACCGTATTCACCCTCATACACTCTTTCCCCCCAAACTTGGTTCTAATCGTATCAAAGAAAATTCACCAAATAAGGCTCAATCGCGGGGGTCAAAGATATGAAAGGCAAATTTATGATCACAACCACCTTATACTCCCAATGTGGAAGGTAGAACTAAGAATCGATGGCCTAATATCATTTCTTAGTCACACACTCATGCCAATAGATAGAGAACGAATGCAAGTTCTAGATTTCGTGCTCTCAATCTTGCCTCTCACAATCAACAAAGATATGACAATATCAAGGCTCAAGACTCACAGCTTTTTGTCATGTCATATACATTAACTAAACACAAAACTTCGGCAATTCAAAAGTTAAACTTAAAACATGCTTCGAAAACTAGATTTCGCCCTATCATTGGTTGAGGTAAACATCAAACTTCACTAAGTAAATCATGATTAAATCTCAAGCCTCGTTTGAGTTCATCACACACACACAAGCATACAACGACCTACAAACAATCTATATGCAATGAAACTAATTGGCAAGAGAAACAATAGAATGTGTTACCCATCAGTAGCTACGATTGAACCGCTCTCCAATGCCTTATTTGTACCTACTCAATAACAACACAAACATCACAAAACTATTGAGCATAAAACAAGCCAATAAAGCTATCATATCCACCAAACTATCCACAAACCAAATATTAACAATTATAAGATCATATCCAATAGCTCCACCATTCAAACCAAACCAATAATCCAAACCACCAACCATGCATAATAGGAAATATTCAATCATGCCAACTCATTAATGATTCCATCCATCATCAAATATCAAACAATAACAATCATAAACAATATTTACTTCCAAAACCTCTTTCCACCATCATTCCACTATCCAAAATCTCTACAAATAAATCATTTTTCCACTAGCTCCACCAAACATACCATCAAAATCAATTATCAATCACAAATAAAACCAACCCATGAAACATCCATTCAAGGTAGAATATCAATATAGGTACAACCCAATCGAATCAAATCCAATAAAGGGACAATATCTAACAGCTAAACTAAATGCAAGATAAAGGATAGGAAATGGAGAAGAATAAACCAAAGCACTGGCTACCGGGACATCCCCCCAAACTTAGTCAAGTGAGAGTAAGTTTTAAAATAGGTGGACGGTGCCCGTCACACTCTCGGTTTTCCCTATCAAACACAAACAAAACAAACTAAACATTTATTAAAAATCAAGTCAACTAAAAGCAATTAAACAAAAGAAAGAAAATTGGTTGGGTTGCCTCCCAACAAGCGCTTCGGTTAACGTCGGTAGCTCGACGACCTTACCACATCATCCATTGTCAAAAATCTTGTGTATTTTCAAGATACCTTTCTCCCTTATTCGGCATTTACTCGGGAGCAACTTGTTCACTATATTCTCCCTTATTCCTCTCTCATCCTTCCAAGGGAGTGTGCATGTCTTGATGAACTCAATTTGCATGAATGGTTGCTCCTTCTTTGAAGTGATCTTTAAGCCTTTCTCCAAACGAACCCCCACTTCAAGAAACTCATTGATCCATTCATCCAATGCACTTACCATTCTCTCCTCAACCTTGCCTACTTCACAAGTTAACATTTCCCGTTGAAACCTATCCTCATCCTCTTTGCTTATTGTCAGTTTTTCCTCTTCTATGAATTGTGCCAATGCCGGTATTGTTGGAATCTCCTCGGGTGAAGGCTCCTCAATTTTACCTATCTTCACCCCTTCAATGATCTTCCCCGTCTCCTTGGTGCCTTCTTTCATGAGCTCTTCTTGATGATCACCCATCATCTCTTCACTACAGATTTCTTTGGTTTCCTCCTCTTCTTTGCCATCTCCTAATATTTCCTCGTGTTTCATCACAATACTCGCACTCTCATCCTTCTCCATATATTCAAAGATTTGCACCGGATCCTTGATGTCCTCATTTACCTCATCAACTTGAAGTATTACTTCTCTTGCCTTTTCCGGTTCATCGTCTTTGTTCCCTTCATCCATTTTTTTCTTCACCTCCATCTCTTGTTTTGCTTCATGCTCTCTACTTGATTTTCTCATCAAATTATGTTTCTCTTGCATGAGATCTATTTGACTTCTCCACCAATCATTCTCTCGAGATTCCTTTACAACATTCACCGTTTGATAAACTCTTTCCTCTTTCCGCCATTGGTAATTGCATTCAAACATTTCCTCATACACGTTTCAGATAGGCCTCCGCGGTCTTTGCCTCTCCAGCATTTTGACTTCCATTTCCTCCATTTGTCTTTATAGATTATTAAGCCTCTCTGAGTTAACTCCACGATGATTCTCCATATTGTCTTCCTCTTCGCACAACCGAACTTTTAACCTCGTGATCTTTCAGCACCTACAAAGATCCACAAATTAAATCACAAACCAATCAACAAAAGCGAATTTTAAACAACAAATTATTCACACAAACAAAAACATAAACACCTAGCCTACAAGCTTCACTTTTCCCCCAATATCTAGCACCCTACTAAATGAAATCCCCGGCAACGGCGCCAAAAACTTGATGTGCAATAAAAACTCATACAAATTCTCAATGCACACACAAGGTTTAATTATCAATCCAGGTCCTTCTTCCCTTCGCCTGCTAGATTACCGGGGTACTATAGCAAAGTCTAATAGCTAGGCAAAATAAAATTATTGAGTGATTTCTATCAAACTAGGCAATCAATTTAAACTTATACTAACAACATATAACAAGCAATGAATTAAACCAAAAATCAACATTCAATCTCGATCAATCAAATCAATTCTCTCCACACTTTGGTAAACCAAGACAAACAAATACTCAAATGAGGTAGATAGGATGTTGAAATAAACGTAGATGCAATCCAATTAGGTTAATCATTGATGTAAACACATTTTAATCCCTAGATGGATGATCAATTCGCTCTAATATAGCCAATCCCTTGTCACGGTGAATTGGCCGTTGATGATGCTAGAAACTACTAGCAGTCACGTTATAAGTTCCTAACTCACTCCTAAAAGCTCGCAAATTATGGACCTATGCACTTCCTCCGCACAGGGATTGGATCGAGATACATATGAAGACATGCTATTCACAACACGCCTATTCGCGTGTTGGCTGCAATGATTGTGTCAATTATCACCTAGATTGGCTCTTACCTACATCTAGTTGAATAGGAACAAGCTCTAGCGTGCTTCAATCACAAAGATGGAGGTAAACAAACAATTATCAAACCTAATCTTCATACATCCTTGTTCAAATTAACATCCAAATTGAATTAGAACAACATACCTCTCAATTGTAACAATACAAAGTTGAAATGAATTAAATCCATTACAGTTGATAAGTAGAAAATGAAATCTTCCCCAATTGAATTTGCTTGGTCTTGATCTACCCCCTTGGATCTTCAATTCTTCTCCAAGGATGATGGATTAGCTCCTTGATACCCTTGGGTGAGGTTTGGAAGGAAGAGAAAGAGGGAATTGTAAAGAGAATTTAGGTAATTTCCCTTTAGATTTGACAAAAGTTCTCAAAATAACTGAATTTCCCCCTTTTATAACGAGTTAGCAGTGCCTCGGATCACCCGGGATGAGAGAGGATTGCCCGAGATGACTTTAAATTGAGAAACCGCCAAATCAGCCCGATCAGGATCGGTCGAGCCAAATCAGGATCGGTCGAGCCTGCTCGTTGTTCTGCCAGGATGGGTCGAGCCAAACCTCTTTCTGGCTCAGGACAGGTCGAGCCATTTTGGCCCGGCTGAGCGGTTCTGGATCCTCACTGCTTTTTCCTCCAAAACTTAGCCGAAAATGTTGTTTTATGCTCTAAACTCAACCTACACCATTTCAAATACAAAAACACGAAAACACAACCAAAGAACAACAAAAACATATGATAAGGGAGTAAAATGGACACAAACATATAAGTTCACACATCGAAAAATAGGTCATTTTACGCACATATCAGGAGTGTAGTGATGAAATACTTTGTATATAACCATGAGGTCATATGTTCTATCTTACCTTAAACATTTGGGTGTGTGAGTTATTTAAATGATCTAACCATAAATAAAACAAGTAGTACAAGTACAAGGTAAATATTTATTTTTTAAGGAGAAAAGCTCACTATTCTTATAAATTAAAGAGCTTAACTCAGTTGTTTAATACCACATTAAATACCACGTAATACATAACGTATTATTCAAGCGTATTTTTATTCTCACCGGTCATTGAGTTCATCTTCAGCCAATTGAAATAATCTTTCTGGGTATAATTCCTTAATGAAAACTAGTATAGGTAAATTTCAAAATTATTAATATATAGAATAAATTTTATAGTTTTAAAAAAATAAATAAATAAATAAACCGAAAGAAGATACTCTTTTTGAAAATGAATGCACGCAGCTTAACAATCCTGGATTCAGAAGTCCATAGAGATCGAAACTAATACCTAACTTGCATTGAAAATTATTATCTTTAATTTTATTTATTTATTTATTTTGAATGAAAAGTTGTGATGATTTATGTGTTTCCAATGGCTGTTTGGTTTTGTCCAATGTGCAAGACTTTTTCAGCAATGTTGAAAATCTTAGAAACACTGTGTCTGGTGGTGACATTTGTGTTCTAGCTTTCCCCTCCGACTATATGCTTTTTTCCTCGTCACACTTACCTCAATATTATACAGTTTTAGATAATATGTGTATTTTGTGTAATTTTTTAAAGAAAAGGAAAAGAATAGATTTTCTTCTAGTAGGGGTTTTTTTTCGTAAAGATGGACGTCTAAGTATTAGGCGGCTCTTATTGGATTCAAAAATCACAAAAAAAGTTTCGTCCGGCGTTTTGAATTGTTCGACTTAATCAGTTTAGATATTCATTTTTATATTATTTCTTAAAATAATTTGATTTTGTATACTATTGTTCATATTTTTTATTAATAAAAAATAAATTTACGATTAATTATTGTTTAAAATTGCTTAATTAATTGTTAATTCCTACTCAGAAAATTCGACTTGCTTGATAAGTTTTTCTAGGGATGTCAATCGATTAATCCTATCGGGTTGCAGCTTATAGAGTCCGGGTTTAATCAGGCTAAAATCTTTTCGGTTAAAAGAATCTTGGTTCGAACTATAACCCATCGATTTTTGAACTAGTTTGTTGGGTTGACGAATTTAAGTAATATTTTTTATTTATAATATTTTTCCATATCATTAAATATTTTTTCACTTTAATAATATTTAAGATAATAAAATATGTTCAAAATATATAATTATAATTGAAAGAATTCAGAATACATCACAAACTTTATATATTCACACTTAAATATTAAAAATAATCTTTTTTGTTATTTATCAATATTTATATACTTTTTAACTTCATGATTATCCATTCTAAACTATTTATATTATAAGACTTAAAACTTAATCAATAAATGTGATATTGAATTATATAAGTAAATTTTGATAAAAATATTAATAAGAAAGTCAATTAAATTAATCCATCGATTTTCGGGTTTAACCCTATCAAACTACAGTTATTTTGTCCTGACTATTCTGTTAAAAATATTTACAAACTAAATACTCCCTCCGTCCCGGGTCTCTTGAGACGTTTGACCGGGCACGGGGGTTAAGAAAAAATGATTAGAAAAATTCGAGGGGTATGATTAGTAGGTTAATGATTAGGAGAGATAATGGGATATGAGAGATAGTGGGGTAGGAGTAGAGTAGGTTTAGTGGGTAATTAATTAATAAAAACTTTCCAAAAAAGAAATATTGCAAGTAGTCTGGGACGGACCAAAAAGAAAAATATTGCGAGTGTCCTGAGACGGAAGGAGTAATATAAAACATTAAATTTAGCTCTCATATTTACTCAGATTAATTAGGTCAATCCATAATCTTCAGATTAAATTGTCATCCTTAAGTTTTACAATAATTGTAAGGAATGGATGGAAAATTAATTTCAAAATTTTTTATTAAAAAACTTCTATACATTAAATGGTTGATAAAGAAATGGATGGTGGGACCAGGCCAAAAAAGAGTGGCTGCGTCACTGGTTAGACTATTTGTGATAGAGTGTGGATAAGAAACATTAAAAGCACATGTCCATCCACGCAGCCGTTGGAGGTATGTATTGGTGAAATATGTGTAACGATCTTACATAAATGCACCTGCATATGTTACTTTCATTAAATAATAGGGTGCAATCTAAGCTAAACATATGTTTATGAATGAACATAGATCAAAATTCAGTTTTTGGTTTCGAAAATAGACGTCCCTGATTTTCTGTTATCATTTATCATTGTCGATAGCTTCTTCTATCATTAAAAGGGCAAATTAGTCCTAAACGAAAAAAAATTGAAATGGAATTAAATCTGCATGCTGATTTTTCGGATTCAGTTACCAAAACAAATCTCCACGATTTTTTCTATTATTATCTTATAAATTGGAAAGAGAAATAAGATCGCATATTTTTGGGGTGCGGTTACCAAAAAAAAATAATACACCGCGATTTATTCCATAATCTTAAGTTAATTGTTATCATTCTTTATGGCTTTGTGTGTCATTGTAAGGTAATTCTGTCAAAGTGTGATAAGCTGCAATGTGAAATAAGATTTTCCAGCTGATTTATCGGGTGCGGTTTCAACTTCCACTAATCTATTATAGTTAAATGCATAAACAACTTTAATTATTCGTACAATGATGTTGAATAAAGATAACAATAATCTTAGAGGTATATTAAAAATCAATTAATATTAAACCGATAAATTTTGATAAAATGATATTGAATAAAAGTAACAATGATAATATCAACAACGTACAATGAAATTTAATAAAGATAACAATGATCTTAAAGGTGTTTTAAAATTCAATTAAGATTAAACCGATAATTTTGATAAAATGATATTGACTACATGTAACAATGATAATGTCAACAGCGTACGATGCTACATATCAACTGAGTTCGCACAATGTAGAAAATAAATAAACAATTAACAATCTATTAAACAAGAATTCGAACAATGACACATTTATTCAAAAATACTGACTCGCATTTAAAATAGCAATGATCCGGATCCTGATTATGTGGATTCTGATGAAGAATGTAAGGATCAGTAAAATAAAAAACCAAAAATTATATTGTCGGCATTTCCGACGATCATATGGCAGTTCTTAAAGAAAATATCACATTCCACTATAATTTATTGTTAACATCCAAGCAATTACATTAAAATTAACAAAAGAGATGTATTACTTCATGAATTCTAAAAAAAAATACAAGTAAAAATCTAACATTCAACAAACAATTATAGACTAACAGATTAAATGCTCTACAAAAGAAAACAAGAAATTAAAACATGGATGTTCATAAAAGTGTATTTGTAATCCAAAAAGAAAATAAGAATATACAAATCTGAGATCTTCAACGTTGGAACAATCTTTAGAGTGAAAAAAAAGACAAATCTCTTAGTAAAGAGAGATGTGAGTGCCATAGATAACATCACCGCCGGTTGGGAGAGACGTTAAAGAACCTGTGAGAGAGTGAATCCGATGCGAGAGAGGAGTTAGCGCCGCCGTGTGTGAAGAAGAGAGAGTCGCTTCCGCCATGGGTGGGAGAAGAAAGAGCACCGCCGCCGTGTGGGAGAAGAGAGAGCACCGCCGCCATGTGAGAGAAGAGAGAGCGCCGCCGCCTGCCGTGTGGGAGAAAGAGAGAGAGACATATGTAGAGAGAAAAATTATGGGGAAAGATATTGAATTGGCATGAAATTAGAAAACTGTCTTGAATAACAAATCTATTAATATTTGTCTTCTTTTTTCTTCCTAAAACACCCTTAAAATAAATTATATAAAAAAAAAATACATGCCACGTGTAATTATATAAGGCGTTGGATCAAATAAATGAAAGACTGGATATATGGTCATTGTTCATTCAGGACATATAGTTCAGAAATGAACGCAATTATATATATAGAGGTAAAAATTATATGATAACACCTCTTTAAATAATAATATAATAACTACAAAATACATCTGCCCAGTACTAAAAATGCATAATCTAGTGCAAAAAAAATGCAGATGTTCGGAGCATTTTTTTGTGCGGGATTGATGCATATTTAAAAAAATGCACAAATTCAACATATAAAATGTTATTCTATTTTGATTTTGATAAACAATGCACCAAGTCCTCATATAAAATAGTCAGAACATCAATTTTGCAATAAAATTGGTGCATTTCTTTGCACTTGTTTATGCATTTTTCCGGCATTACAAAATACATTTCGTAATTAGCATGTTAGCATATGAAGATGGGTTAGTATATGACCATATATATATAGAGAGAGAGTTGTAATCATATGTTAATCACTTCCCAGATGTTACCTGTTACCTCACTTTTCGGTGCATTATCTAGACTAGCTGATTACATTATCTAGGCAAATTAGGTACATTACGAAAATTTACATTATCTATTACAGTTTGTACATTATCTTCGTAATGTACCTAATTTGCCTAGATAATGTAATTAGCTTGTCTAGATAATGCACCGAAAAATAAGATAATAAGTAATATTTGGGAAGTGGTTAACATATGATTACAATTATATATATATATAATATATATATTATATAGGCAGTATCATATTATTATTCTATTTAGTCAATCATTATGCAATGTAAATAACAAATGACTTAGAACATGAACATCAAAGACTAGGGGTTCTTTTGGTTTAAGAGTAAGAAATTATTATTAGTATAGTTTGAAACAAAAGGTATAATTGATAAATGTCCAACTATTTAATAAGGTTTTTGATTTATTTATAGAATTTGGAAATTATTCTTAATCCTGATATTTGATTTATTAAATTTGTGAATTTAGGAATACATTAACTATTTAAACTAAAGTCAAATAAAGAAAATAATGAAATGAAAATAATAATAACTAATTTAATAATAAAATTATAAAAACTAAGACTCAAAATAATATATCACTTATTATTTATTCAACTATTCAATACTTTTACATTTAAAATTATAAAACTAAAATTAATGAAATAAGAATTGTAAAAGAAAAAAAGTAACTGTAAAAGATAATATACAGATTTTGATTATTTTAGGTGTCTAAATTAAATTTGGACTAAAAACACATCTAACTCAACTCATAATGATGGTCTATGACCAAAACCTCAATAGTCTTCAAGAATATCACTAAAATAAGACCATCACTTGATGTCCAGAAGAGGGACCTCAGAGCCACATGGCTCGCAATACTAGTATGATAGCATAGTTCGCCCCCAAGGAATCACATACATGAAGCTCCAAGAACCAGCCAAGGCCCCAAGCAAGCTGCAAGAACCGAAGACGGCTACTTGGATCTCATGATCCATGGCGACTCATCAAGGTGGAGCTAACATGCATTGGAGCACTTACATTTATCACCTTGAATTTTTGGACATTGGAGAAGACAATCGTTTAACTCCTTAGTTAGTTGAATTTATTTGCATAATCATAACATTATATTGCCAATGCTTTAACAAAACACATCAAGCCAATCTTTTTCGCCACATGTCCTTTGCCTAAAATCAATGATAGTCGAATGATGGTAATCGAACAAGACAAGAAGAATTGATATCTACAAAAAGACCCTCTTTTCCTCCAAGGAAAAGTGGAGAGAGAGCAAAAGATGAAAAAAAAAAGAAGTAATCAACCATAGAATGAAGAAGAAAAATCAAGTCTCCTCTCTAGAAGAGACAAAGAGAGTTACATTCAAATGCTCTATGAATCTTATATTATTTGCATGTGTATTCTATTTCTCAGCTTCATTATTGTAATCTTCATACTCTCCCAAATAATGAAGATTTCCAGCAACATTATCTTATGCCAAATCTCGTTAAACTCTTGTGCTATTTATATCCATCACAACATATTTCAACAAGATCACATTGATGACCCATCAAAAGACACTTCCACTTCCATCAGAGCAATTATTTCCATGAAAATATAAATTTATTGTTGAGAAAACGAACCCCAACAATTATTTGATGATAAAATAATTAAATATTATTTTAATTAATTGTTCAATATATTTACATTGTAAAATAATAGATGTCATAGATAATTATTATAAATCTAATGTAAAAATAAATATAAAAAGATGACATAAAAACTCTCTTGTAATAATTTTATAAAAATAATTATAAATTGCTTAAAAGGAAAATTAAAACTATAAAAAGGATTTGGTGTTTTAGTATACAATCTTTAAAAGAGAATTAATAAAATAAATATATAAATAAATGAAGAATTAATTATAATTCATATAAAGGAAAAGATTACTTTCGGAAATGAAATTTGAGAAGGATAATAATGTCCACCACAGGGGAAGATTTGGAGGATTCCAAAATATTGATGGATCATTACATTCTCGTTACAAAATCCTTGAACCAAATTAAGCGTTTTAAAATCATTCAATTACCCTATTTCTAATCTAACCAACCAAATGACTCCTAATTATTTCGTTCGAATTGGGTATGTACAATAGAAACACCAAGAAATTTTATCTTACAAGTGAGAATATCGATGGAGTTTGAAATTCATGGGTTGAATCGAATAGAATGACGTTATTGACAGAGAAGAGATATGCGGTGGAAGATTTTGTAAATATGTGGTGTTCTCAGCTGATTCTTAATCAAGTTAGTTGAGATTTTTAAAATGTTTTAATTTGCAAGGATTTACTTAATCAGTTTTCAAGTATACTCTAATAATTTGTCAATTGCTGGGTTTCAAAATAAGCATGACAAAACCAATAGAGTAACGTGCGGAAAACAACAAATGATACAAGGATTTTTATAGTGGTTCGGATGCTAGAAGATCATACGTCCACTCTTGGACTATCAGAAGCATCGGAAAATACTAGAACATAGTTATAAGTTATTTCACTGATCTATTGCAGTCGTGGGAAGCTCCTACGTCCTCCGGGCTGTAAGCGCACTCAGCAAGTCCACTTAGTTCTAATCTCATCACGTTGATCGGTTTTACCATGACCAAGTTGCTAGGCCTCTCTTGTAAGAAGGTTGGTGTGAGTTTAAGTTTCTCACGGAATGTAGCAATAGTTGATGGTTGCGTGTGTCGGTGTTTGGAAGGAGCTCAAAAAACGATCTTGGGTTCACCTCTGAAGAAGAGTGAACTCCGAAAGGTAACTATAGCAAAGAGTGCTAAGAGTTTCGTATTTGCGACACGAAAAAACTAACTTAGAAGTGAAATATTGAAACATAGAAAATAGAAGATTATTGTTCTTCGCATTCTCAACATCCTATAAATGACACTCATGATGAGTATTTATAAGTTCTTTACGGTGGGTTGAATTTGTTTAATCTTCTTGCCATTATACATGCTTTCTAATGTCTGCATTTGTTCAAACCTTTCCAGCGATGTGTAAATCTTGTAAGAGCGGCTCTTTCGTCAGTTGACTTTGCTATCAATTCTTGGAGTAGCTCTTTTCTCTTTATCGATTTTAAAACATGTTCTATTTCAAAGCTTTGCAAATGACCCTTTGTAAGTTCTGCTATAGTCATGTCCACTTCTTTAGTGAACTAGCTGAATTAGTCGATGTCTTCTAGAAAGAGTTTTTCCTAATTTATTACAATTCAATCAACCTATAAAAGGTCAAAAATGTAAAGTCACTCTATCTAGGTCAGTTAGAACTTACCGATTCTATAAATGATTTGACACACCAAAACTAACAGATAATGAACTAAAATTAATTCCTAGCAATTCCCCACTTTTTGGTGATGTTGAAACTAAACTAGTGAAGAGGATACAAAGTTGAACTTTGCCAATTTGTAGACGAAACTGATTTCCCCTTAAAACCTTGAACCCTAAAAATGTAATCTCCCCCCCTCCTCCCACAACAAGTTGAGGTGATAAGAAGACATTATTGAATTAAACACAAGGGGAGGGGTTGAACATTTCAGATATATCAGTTTTCATAGTTAGAATAAGACAATGAGTTTTAGTCTTTGAGAAAGCAAAAGTAATACATGTAATTGATATTCAGAGAGAAAGAAGTTATAAAAGATACAAGAATGATATAGAGATTTTATACTTTAGTTTCTCCTTCTCTTCGAGTTCTCACTTTCTTCAATGCTTTTGTTCCTTTTAGGCATTCTCATAGATTGAAGAGGTAAAAATCTTCTTCTTCCAATTCTTCTCCACTTGTGATGATATGGATTTCTTTCTCTAGCATCCAACTGAGCTACAACCCGTAAATGGTAGTGAAAGATATTCTCTTGATGCTTTCTACCAATTTATTGAAAATATATTCTACCCAATTAATGTTTGCTCTATCATCCAATGCCATCATCACTTTACCCAAACAACTATGGAAGGAAGACCACCATTTTGCTAATTATGTCCAGATATATCTCGTAAAGGGGCTTAAGTGTATGTTTGGCAACATTCAGACTGAATCTTCCAGAGTCGATCTGATTCCACTTCTCCC
Source organism: Plectranthus barbatus (assembly GCA_026898455.1). NCBI lineage: Eukaryota > Viridiplantae > Streptophyta > Magnoliopsida > Lamiales > Lamiaceae > Plectranthus > Plectranthus barbatus. The sequence goes on along the minus strand of JAPKLW010001886.1, from coordinate 14,839 downwards.
AGTGTGATTTCTCTAACTCCTTATTATCTTTCAGGTAGTTGATTGAACTAGTTCCGGTGAAAGGAATATTGAAGTTTTCAGCTACTTTAACAGGGGAGAGAGTGATGTGTTTTTCGCCGACAACGAAAGAGATTGAAAAGTTGTCATCGGCTATTTTCGCATTCAAACAAAATTCTGCTATCAGTTCTGGCCTAAACTGATATGGGCGAATGCTTACGAAGTTGTCTAAGAGAGTGTGATGAAGTTTCTGGCTCAGAAAGATATACCCACCAGGGTTCTCCCATAGTTAAGATTGGATGTAGTAGTTTAGAATCTCTCCCTCGCCGATTCTAACTATTTTTTCTCTCAGAGAAGGACATGGTAGCTATTTTGCTTGCCATTTGTAAGGATGTTTATCAGGAATTTTTTTAAGGTCTCCATTGTCCTTCATTAAGTAGGTGGAAACTTGTCGATCAATCTTCTCGGAAGAGTAGAAGGGAGGAATGTCTCTTCGATTTCCTCTAATCATGAATCTGTCTATGCATGAATGTGTCTTCCATTTCCTCTAATCATGAATGTGTCTACGCATGAGTCAATTCAAGTGGAGAAGTTGTGACTCATGATCTTCCTTAATGATAGGAAGTTGAAGAGACCTCTCTATGAAGATATGTAGCGAAGATTTATTTATGACTAAGATCTTTTTGATGCAAAGCGTGTAAGCCTTGAAATTTGCAGAAATAAACCATCTTGAGTGTTTTGACTCAATACTTATGGAAAGGAATCTGCTCTGTCAGTTTTTATCCACCCACATTGATGGCGGTGCAATAATCAAACTGATAAGTCAATCAGTTATCAAACCTCCCACTCGGAGTGATTTGCTTCACTTATGATGACTTCAATTGGTCATTTTCTAGCCCAAAACAAACGATTACATACAAAGCTATTTGAAAGATAAATCAATTTATCATAGCTTTTGTCAATCATTTTTCAAGCAATCCTATCTAGAGCGTTACAAAACCAAGAGTAGAAATAATTAGTTTTCATTAAGATAAATATGATTACAACTAATTGACTTAATCTACTCGGGTTACAAAACTAAATCTAACCGGGAGAGAAAAGTAAAAGGATTGTTCTTCTTCTCTCCTGGATTCTCCATCTTTGAGAACTCCAGTTGGTCCAGTTCATGTTGCTGCCCTTATTATCTCTTATCTGGCTTCATCATGTTCTCATTCTTAACAAATGAAAGAAACATCTCAGCCGAAGATTGGGCCTCTTGTCGAGTTCACCTATTCAAGGTAAATATAGTCGTCCTGTCATTGAGGTAAGAGAATCATGAGTTTACATTAACCAGTGACAACTGACTGATCTCCATTATTGACCTATCATCGGGATGTAAGCACGCTGAGGTTCAGAAGCTCAACCGTGCTAACATCTGTCTGAAGAATATGGGAATTTTATATGCATGATGTTTCCTTGTTACATGCACCAATTATCTGGCCTGCAGTGCTCTCATCAGCGAAGATAGTTAAGTGATGAGGCATGGTTAATGAGGAAATCATAGTCTAAGAAAGCAGTCCTTTCGGGATCGATGCTTTGAAGGTTTTGAGCTCATAGATTTCTTCTTTGGGAGCTTTCCATTTCCTTTTAGTTTAATTTATGTTATTATGATATGATATAATAAAGGATATGTGTGTGTGTGATAATTTTGTCTTGAGTCAGTTGTCTCGATAAAAAATTGGGAATAAAGTCTTGGTGCACACTAGACAGTAGTATTTTGTTGCCTTGAAATTTTCCACTGCCAAAGTACTTAATCTTTCCATCGTAGTAGTTGTGTTCATTTTTTAATTGGCATTCTTACTGCTTAGGATAAGACCTCCATTGTGATTGCTCAACATTGTGTAATCTCCAATTATTTTGATGATAGTTGGGTAGCCTCTCGTGCCTGTCCTTGCGACTGGGAGAACTCAAATTATCCTTTTGATAATTGGGGAAACCAACTGACTAATTTGTCAGTTTGGGCCAACAGATAACATTTTTCTCTTTAGTCAGTTGTCCCTTAGGCAAGTTTTAACACTTAACCTTCGGGGGTACTGTCTTTGTATGTGTGTGCATGGAAAAGACAGTTTTGTCTCTCAGATTTTCTCTTGAGCTTTTAAAAGATAAAATAATTTTCTTAAGCTGAAAATTTCAATTTCCAAGGGCTTCAACTCTTCGGACTATTTTTCATAATTTATCCTGAGAGTTGAGTTTTCAACAAAAAGATTCTAATAATATTTTAATATCGACTGAGCTTTACTTAGCTCACTAGTTAATCTTTTGACCTCATTTTTCAAAAATATATTTCTAAAGAAATATTGTTTTGTAATTTACAATTATGTTCAAATTTCTTCAAAATTATATTAAGACAATACTCTTCTGACTTGGAGTGACACGAGTTAGTTGAGTCTGATGCACCCTCTAAATTATTAAAAAAAAGAACTATTTGCCTCAACATCCGTAGAGTTGGTGACTATTGGTTGCTTTGGTATTCTCATTTGGGTTTTAGCAACAATCACTCTTTCTTCCCCCCTTAAAACCAGCATTATTGAGTTTAGAAATTTCTTTCCACTTTTGTTTTTGCAAAATTGCTACTCTTTTTGTTTTTCTTGCAGCCATTGCTGTGGATATATGGAATATGTTCTGCAAAGCGAGAAAAATTGGATTTGGTCCACTTGTAGACGCTAAAAAGTCAGTCATACAGACCAACTACTCTGATAACACTTGCTGGTTTAAAAAATTTAGAGAATAATGTGCGGCGAAAGACTTTGCAAATATGTGGTGGTCCCAGCTGACTCTTACTCAATTCAGTTGAGACTCATAAAATATTTTAGTTCACAAAGATTTACTTTATCAGTTCTAAGTGTACTCTAACAACTTCAAAGTTGTTGGGTTTCAAAATAAGCACGCAAAACCAAAACACTAAAGTGTGAAAAGTAATAAACAACACAAGGATTTTTATAGTGGTTCAGATGCAAGAAGATCATACGTCCACTCTTCGATCACCAGATAGATTGGAAAACACTAAAATAGAGTTACAAATGATGTCATTGATCTATTGCAATCGCAGGAAGCTTTTATGTCCTCCGGGCTGTATGTGTATTCAGCAAGTCCACTTGGTTATGATGTCTTCAGGTTGATCGACTTTACTACGATTGCATCGCTAGGTCTCTCTCGTTGAAAGGTTGGTGCAACCAAAAGCATGAAGATGATTAAAGAAGGCCTACATCCCTTATATACTCTGTATGGTATTTGATTTAGCTGAATGGTGATGGAGCTCCGATTTCGAGTGTAGCGCATTATGTTGACAGCTTCGGCCCAATACCTCTCGACAAGGATGGCCTCCGAAAGCATCGCCTTCACAGCTTCCTTGATCATTCTATTTCTTCTTTCTACAAGTCTATTTTGTTACGATATTCTCGGTGTCGAATGCTCATAGTTGATTTCCAACTCTGCACAAAATTCCATCAGTGGCCCATTGCTAAACTCAATTTCATTATCCGATCTAATCCTTTTCACGGTCAAACTCTTCTCATTTTGGATGCGTATGATCAACTCTTGAACAACAATATTAACTTTTTTTTATCTAAGAAACTCCACCCAAAAATATCTTAAGTAGTCGTTGACGACTACAAGGTGTACTTCTTTCTAGCAACTGAACGTGGAGTTATTGATCCAAATAAGTCCATATATAGTAGCTCCAAAATCCTTTGCGTATTGGGCTCAACTGGTTGATACATGAATAGGTCTTTGTTTGCTTTCCCAACTGACAAGCTTTGCACACTCCTTCATTCTTTAAAATATCACTTGGTCTTCCTTCAACCAATTCTTCCTTGACCAAGTAATTGATTGTTTCAAATCCAGATGGCTTAGTCTCTTGTAACAAAACCTTTTTGATTCAATTGAATTTGATGCAACAAAGCAGGAACTAGCTAGACTAATCTCCCAATCAACTATGTAAAATCCCCCATTCCTGATTCCTCTCAACTTAATTTCCTTTTAGACTTTATCCATGATCTAGCACTTTGATTCGATAAAAGATATGTTAAAATCATTCTCACCCAGCTCGCTAACGCTTAGCAGGTTGTGCTTCAGGTTGGTGACAAGGGATACATCCTTTATTTTAAGACCATTTCACACCACTAATCTCGAACCTATTACTCTTCCTTTTGAGTTGTAATAAGAAAAAACACATGGATCTCTGTTCAACTTCATATTTAATAGCGATTCATGTTCCTGGTCATGTGAGCATTCTTGTGGGCTGCTTGCTTCGTTCTGTACTCATATCACATAAAATAAAATTTTGTCTTTGTATGTCTCCGGGTCTTTCTAGATTAGTTTTTTTGGATTAATCCTTTCAGAATCCAAACTTGAATAAATTTTGTCTTGCAGTTATTCACCTTTGATTTTCATTTTTGCTTCTCGAAGTGCATGAAGTTATGCAATTTATGATCAAAACGTGTGTCGGTGTGTGAGTTCTGCTTAAGAAAGAGTTTCTTTGTTGACTCAAAACAGTCAGTCATGTAGACCAACTGCTCTGATACCACTTATTGGGTCCCGAATCACCAGTTAGTACGCAGTAAAAATCTCAAATGCATAATGTGGCCCAATTGACTCTTACTCAAGTCAGCTAGTGCTCTAAAAACTGGTTTAAGGCTCAACGTATTACTTAACCAAATCCAAGATATACACCAACAACTTAACGGTTGTTGGGTTTCAATGTGAGCAAAATAAGAACATGAAACAGTAAAAGTAGACATGGTATTTATAGTGGTCCGAATGCCAAATGATCCTATGTCAACTCATCAGTCTATACCGACTAGAAATAACTAGAATATGATTACGAGGTGATGTAACTGGTCTGTAGTAGTTGCAGGAAGCTCCTATGTCGTGCAACTGTATGTGCACCCACGTAGTCCACATTGTAGCTGATCTCTTCAGGTTTGGTGCAGGCTTTACCACTAGCGCATCGTAAGGGCCACTAGCTAGACAGTGTGAGTTTGAGTTCCTCACAAAGCATTGATCACAATAGTGGTGGTTTAGAAGTAAACTCTGATTTCTGAAAGGAGTTCAAAAACATGTCTCGGATTCAACTCTTGAATGTAGAGTATTGCTAGGAAAAATGTTGAAATTATTGGAATATACCCCTTTAGATCTTATATTATATTTGTATTGGTTTTGGTGCATCAATGTTAGATAATCTAGTCTCTAGCAACATAGAATTGTGTCAAAGTTGTAAAAGTCCTGTATACGATGATTATAATCGAGTAGTAATAGAGACAGAAAAGATTGCTGAAGGATTCAACAAAATACGAGAAGATTGCTAGAAAGACTCAAGCAAAGTGCGAAGAGATTGCTGAAGAATTCAGCAAACACAAAGATTGCTAAGGTTACTAGCAAACAACGAAGTATCAAAAGGCTAGCAAACATACGGAGGTTGGTGAAGGTATGTAGCGAACAGATTGCTGAGTCTCAGCAAAGTTGCTGAGATCTCAGCGGACAAATGACGAACTCAACAAAATGTCCGATAGCAATCAACAATCATCTGACGCCGCGAAAACGAAGGATCTTAAATTTTAAGAGATTAAGGAATCTCCTGAATCAAAAAGTTGATCATTCAAGAGATAAAAAGCAGATTTCCAAACTCAACTAAGAGATCCGTTCTGACAAGTCGGCTAATTGAGGAAAGAGCCAACCAGACAAGGAAGAAATATGAAGAGTCTCTGTGCTTTTCAGAAAAAAGGAACAACGAGGATTGGCGAGTAGACCAACAGTGTCCAATGGACAAAAAATATTCAAACAAATATGTTTGAATCTTTGTCTATAATAGAAGGATTTGCAGAGTGACAAAAAGTTCGGCCAATTCAAAAGTTCAACATTTACGCACAAATACATGCATATTCTCTATCGAATTTAAAATCCGATGTAACATCGATCAAGACTTTGCAAAAGCTGTCGTGTTCATCACGATACCAAAGAAGCTCGCTTCTAAGGTTATTCTTGGAGTTCTTTCTGCCTAAGAAAAAACTTAGCAGTCACCTTGATCTGCAAGGTTGACTAGTACGGGCTACTGCCGCAAAAAGAGAAGTTCTAGGAAGAACTCAAAAATTCCTAATCCGGCATTCAAGGAGAAGGGAGGTGTGTCCTCACTCCAGGTGTTGTCGAGAAGATAGAGATCAAGGGTTCTTGAAGGTGCGTTGTAACCAAACTGAGGAGCTGCTTGCAGTTAGAGATCAAGTTCTACCTTGTATAATCAATCTTAGTGAATTTCCAGTTAGTAGACTAAAGAGTGGACGTAGAAATTTTGTTTGAACCACTATAACCTTCATGTTATTTACTGCTTACTGTTTTATTGCTTATCTGTTGATTTAAAACACAACACCTCAAGTGGTGGTGTATAACTTGCAATAAACCTAAACACCTCTCGAACTTAAATACATACTCCCTCTGTCCTGCTACAGTAGGCCCTTTTCATTTTGACACATTAATTTCAGAGCTAGTGTTTAGTAGCTAATTGTGGTTAATAATAAAATTGACAATCATAATTAACTTATTTAAGACTCAAACAAGTTAATTACGATTGCCGATTTTATTATTAACCACAATTAGCTACTAAACACTAACTCCGAAATTAATGTGTCAAAATGAAAAGGGCCTATTGTAGTGGGACGGAGGTAGTATTTTATAAATACATGCTGAGTCGAGACCTCAACAAGATAAGTGCAAGACATTTAACATTCCGTTACATTTATATTAACTATGATCGGGGACTAAGAAATATGAACTCCAAAATAAGTCTAGCTAAGATGCTAAGTGTCTCATATCTAGGAACACGAAATAAATGATTGCGCTTGTAAGAGCTTGAGAGTTTTCAGGCAACTTTCATTTTCATAAGATATGAATTGCTAGGACTCGTGTTTATTCTTCGTAACCTTCTCTATATGAATCTCTGACGGTGTTTATAGTCGGAGAGTATACCAGGAGCCGTTGAGGAAGTGGTTGACCAACCTTATTCTTTCTGACAAGTCTTATGCATCGACAGTATAACAGACTACGTAGCAAGTCTATTTTTGTCCTTGTTGGTCAGAGTGACTCTTTTTGATAATCTTAGGAATCCTAACATATTAATTTCTTAGATGTGTTAAGCTTGGCTTTAACACACTCAGACTTAGTTCATTTAGTCTTCAGTAGCTCTTACTATTGTTGAGGTTCGAAATTACTGAATTTGGATCCCCAGGAACATAAAGATACGGAATGCAAAAAATAATAGAATAATAAAGAAAAAAGTAACGAATGAAAGACAACTGACAGTGGTAGCCGGATCCAAAGGTCTCCATCTCTATTGATCAAAAAATAAAATGCATACACAGTGATTGGAATTTATTGTATTGCGGAGTGAAAGCTATTCTATTTGAGTTACGTGTGAATGTCCAGCCCCTCAAAGCGGCATATAGGGATTATATATATAGGGTCGGTGGTCTAGGGTTTTATCTAGGGTCCCCGTGAATCTCGCTAGGTTGTTGGGAAACACTCCCAAGGATATCGGGGTGGTTGAGCCGTAGGTGGTTGGTCATCTCCGGTATTCCCACGTACTTGTTGTTATCTTCTCGTTACTCTTCCGTCGACTGTTGGGGAGTCCGAAGTGCGCTTCAAAGATTCTTCCCATGGAGTTCGAACTACTTTCCTCACAAATTGAACTACTTGGGGTTAGATTTCGACCTCATCGGACTGCACTACTAATTCCTTTGTCGGCCGCCATATTTCATAGGCCTGAGAAAGACAAAAGAGACTGCGGATTGGGCCAAATAGGTTCTGTTGGTCCCGGTTTATCAGAGTGTATAACGTTACGCAGCGGAAATATTGAACTTATAAGTCTAACTTGCACTCTGTCCTGCTGGTTGCTCAGCTGGCTGGCTGACTGGCTGGTCAGCTGATAGCTCAACACTTAGAATATTTTAAGCCTAGTTTGTACAGTTATCAGTTTTCAGATATACACCAGCACTTGAGTGCTGGGTTTCAAATACAAAATTTAAATACTGAAAGCAGATAAAGGCAAAGGATTTTTATAGTGGTTCGATCAACTGATCTACGTCCACTCTCCAGTCGACTCACTGGAAATTCACTATAAGAGTAATCCGGTACAAAGTTCCTACGATCTATCTCCAGCTGGTAGATGCCCCGTCTACCAGTCCACTGGATCAACCGCTCCCGGTCCTTGTCCTTCTTCAACTCTTCGTCAGATGGATGGAGTGCGAGCACGTCACTTCAACCTCCTCCTCTGACTGGTTGGGTGTTGAGTTCTCCCAAGAACGTAAATCCTCTACGGCAAACTGCCCGTAATAACTCAAGAGCTGGCTGGCTCTAGAGCTGCTATGTTCTTCCTCAGAAAGAGAAAGAACACCAAGTAAGGTCTGAACTTACAAGCAGGAAGCTTGAAGTCTCGTGTTTGAAAGATATCAACACACGGAAAAGCTTTAAAGAAAGCCTCGAAAGATGCTTGCTTGCTTGCAATGAATGTTCGTTCTTTCGGTAGTTGGAGAGTATTGAATGTTCAGGATGCCAGCGTGTAAGCGTTGAAAACCAGGAAGCTTCTTAAATGTTGGTAGCTCCGACCTATTTATACACGCAGGATCCCATTCAAATTTCTAGCCGTTTGGACACATCCGGAATGGGTCTCTGTCCTCGGATGTACTTCAGACGGCGGCAGGTAGGAATTTCAGGAAAACCCCATACCTGTGTCTGCTTTTTCTGACACAGACCTCTTTGTGTCAGAACGGCATTATTTCGTCAGTACGAGGAATCGCAACTGGTGTCTTGAACTGATAGACTTTAAGGATATCCTTCCTTAAAGTCTTACTTTGTCAGTATATTCCTCAGACGAATCTTCTTTTTGTCTCTAAGACTCTGGGAGAACGAATCTTCAATTCTGCTGGTAACCTCCGACTGGTAGAACATACTGGTGATCTTGTGCTGGCAGTCTCTGCTGGTGACTTAGCGCTTGCACCATCTTAGTCTACCAATTTGTCTGGATGTTAACTCTTGGAATCTCCCATGACTGGTGGCTTCACCCCTGGTGAATAGTGTCAGCCAGAACACGTATTCTGCTGGTAGGATTTGTCAGCCTCCTGCTGGTGAAATCCTTCCAACTGGTGAACAGTAGCCAGTCATTAGCTCTTGACTCCATGCTGATGAACAGTGTCAGCATGGGTCTGTCAGTCGTCTGCTGGTGAGACTTCTCTCAACTGGTAAGCACATCTCATGCTGGTGAACAGTAGCCAGCATGAGTCTTGATCAACTACGACTTACAACTCAAAAAGACCTAAACAGGACTTTACATTTGAGACTAGAGCTATTCTAGAGACAAACTGACGCTGGTTGGACTTAGGATTTGATCCACCAAAACACTTAAACACCAAATCAAGGATCTAAGTTATCAACTGGGGAAGGGAAACTTAGATAATTTTCCCAACAATTTCCCCCTTTTTGGTGCGATCAAAGCCTAACCAGCGAGCACTCAGCTGATGAGGAAAGTTACAGAATATTTCAGGGTTTTTACAAATAAACCTATCAGATCTAAATCCATGAAAATACTTCCTCACATCAGCTCTAACCTAAGGATCTTCCCCCTCAAACTGGGAGAGATATTGCTCGATTAAATTATGAAGTAAGAATCTGAGTCAGGTTAGAATTAAAAAAAATATCAAAAGGAGTGCTGGTGCTGATTACACAAAATGTGTAAGTTCAGCTGGTAAGTAAAAATCAGTAGACATTAGTTGGACAATGAGAAATTGTCGTCAACCCGTCAGTAATCAATCCATTAATGATGTGAAATTACAAGTACAGGAAGGACAACTGACTAGTCTAGACTGGTACAAAATTACTTACACAAAAAAATGAAGAGCACAGGACCTATGGCTGAGAAGAAGATCCAGGAGATTGATTTCGATTAGCTAGGTTCCTCAAGATCTCAGTAAGAGCCGCCATGTCTTGTCTGCTCTTCTCCCTTTCCTCAGCAGCTATCCTCCTCTCCTCTTCAGCAAGACGGAACCTCTCAGCCTCGGCACGTGCTCGCGCATCTTCCCCCTCTTGGATCCGCACCAAAAAGGAGTTCACCCCAGAGGTGAAGGCCTCCATTTGTTGCGCCATCTCTGCTCGGTAGGAGGAAAAGCGCTGGTCCATCCTGGCATCAATGAGAGCAACCAGTTGCGCAGGCGGATGGACCTCGGAGAGAGGCTGTGCGAAAACTGCAAGGGAAGAGGAAGGCACATCAGTTGCGGAAGGAGCCGCTGCTGGTTCAGATGCAGCTGATATCTCCATCGGGGCTGGCTCCTCCGCTGGCACTGCAGCAGCTGCTGGTGCCTCTACTTGTACTTCCTCAGCTGGCTCCTCAGCTGATTCCACCACTGGCACTGTGGCTGGAGCTGGCTGGACTTGTTCAGTGAATTCCACCACTTGCCAGTCCATAGAATCAGGGACGAGATCGCCCGAGACAATAGGAACATGAGGGACGGCAAGGGTCAGCCACAAGCCACGAGAAGGATCCTCCTCCACAATGTGGTCTACCAGCAAGGCGCAGGCAGCCATGTCGAACAAAATAGCATGATAGGGAGGGATCCTTGGGAGGGTAACCAGCACTCTGAGGCGTTGGAGCGCGTACGTCAGCTGGTACCCCCGACTGCTGACTCGGAACTGGAGGAAAGGTAACTTGACCTTTTGCCGTGGCGGGAGGCCGGAGCTTCCAGTCAGCTGCCTGTACTCTGCAATCTTCAGCAAGCGGCGCTGGATCCTCCTTGTAGACAGCTGCTGGTGGCATTCAGGATCGGTGCCCATGAAAGCATTGGCCCACTCCTCCTCCGCTCTCCAGTAGCCAAGACCCAGCCTGGCATAGAGAACCGCCCGCTGGCATCTGTCAAAAATTCTCCATCTCCGGAACTCCAGACATAGTTCCGGATCCACCCTCCAGAGCCTTCGGTAGCTGGATATTATCTCGTCATTGACGGCATTTTCCACCTCCACCGTGATGTTCTCAGCATACTCATAGAGAGTGGAGTTGTAATATTCCACTGGCTGCAGGGGCAGGCACCAGTCAGTGATTCTGGAGGCATATACCGACTGGTGAGGGAGTCCGCTGAAAGGTATGATGTTGAATGCAGATGGCTTTGGCACTCTTGAATTATGAAATGCCATCTCCCCGCGCTGCTCCCACCGGTGCACTCCTGTCACTCGTGCCTGGAAAGTATCCTCATCAACCAGTTGATGCTCTTGGATGCAGAGCATGTAAGGACGCCTTTCAGATCGTGCACGCCTAACTGGTGATGTTGAGGATGCTGTTGGTCGCCCAGAAGTTGATGTCGAGGCATCTGTAGATCGGGGGCGACTGGCAGAAACTTGAGCCTTAGCTTCAAAGTCTGGGAACAGATCCCTTGGCTCCATCCTCTGCACCATTGAGTGATGCACCACCTCCGTAGCTGACTCCTGCTCTGGCTTCTCAGCCCTTGGTTCCTCTTCATCCTCGGATTCAGAACTGACATCCGAGGAGCTCGCCAGTTGTACCGGGGTGGTCGCCCGCTCTTCTTCTCCTCCACTGGCACCCCCTTGCGCGGCCAGTGGGACGTCGTCACCTCCACCACCCCCTTGCACGGGTGGAGGGACATCAGCGGTTTCCTCCTCCGGCTGGTACTCATCCACAAGGGACAGTACATCCTTGTCAGCGCCCATCACCAGCAGGCGTTCAAAAGTTTCTTCAGATAAGATTTCGCCAGGTGCTGGTGCTGGTGGCCTTGCACTTGTGGATTCGAACGCTTTTCCTTTGCCCCTGGTCGCCAGCCTCAGTTGCTCCTGTATTTCCTCCTGGCGCCTGGCCTCAGTCTCAGCCTTGATCTGAGCAAAGCGCTCATCCCTGGCCGCCAGCTCCGCCTCTCTCTTCTGCTTCGCCAGCAGAGCCCGGAGCCTTGACTTGGCTTGCTTCTTCCTCACCAAGGAAGCACTCCTTGCCCTCTTGGCGTGCTTCTCAGCCTTCTGCGCCTTGGTCATGACTCGCTTGCGCTTGCGAGTCATCTTCTCCAGCGTCTCCTCCTCAGTCAGCCCCAGAACGGACTTCTTGACTGGGATGGAGATCTTCCCAGACTCGGGGTTGTATGCCACAGCTGATGGTGGCTGCTGGTGCTGGGAAGTCTTAGGCTTCTTGCGGGAGGGCTTCTTGGTGACTGCCGCCTGCAAAACTGGTTGAGGGCGACTGCTAGAAGCCTCCACTTCCGCATCCTCCAGTTGGGTAAAAAGAGACTCGGTCTCCATCTTCCTTTTCAACTCGGCCCTTGCCTCCTCCGTCAGAGGCTGTGCCATGACTGGCACCTGTTCCCCCTCATCCTCCTCTTCTTCCTCCGAAACGACCGTGGCGGGGTCGACTGCTGTCTTTCCCTTTAGCCTCCGCGGCTTATGGTAGTCAGGGCGGGGCAGCTTTGCCTGCTCCTTGGTGGGCGGAATGAAATCTGAACTCACCAGTTGCTCCCCCTGGTCCACTCCATCTCCAATCTCCATCTCCAAAATATGGCTGATCCGCAGCCCAAAGGATACGGAGTGAGTGAACGTCCCATCAATTGGAATGTTGATGTTGCGATCAACATTCTCCAGCAGTCTCCCGAAAAAGAACTCGGCCCAGTTCCCTTCCACTCCATCCACCAGCGCGCACATCACGGAGAATTTGCGCAGGCTCAACTCAGCATATGAGCCAACTTCGCACTGCAGCATCCTGACGACGATGTCGCACACCATCTGCCACCAGTCGTCCATCTCCGACTTCCGCATTCCAGTGCGAAAACTCGTCACCCCCTCCCTCTTCCACTGAGTCCACCGCCTCCTGAACTCCTCTACATCGTTGTGGAAGTAGGTGGCTATCTCCATGCCCTCGTTCCTCAATCCGAACAAGTCGGCGAGGTATTCGGCGCTGACAGTGATCATATGGCCGAAGACGGATGTGGTGAAGGACTTCCTCCCGTCAGCAATCACGGCCCGTGCATAGAACTCCGCCACCATATGCGGATGGAAGGTCTCGGGCCTTGCCGTCAGATATTGTCGAAGGCCTTCCCGGTCGATCATCTCGATCAACTCTGGTCCAAAATTCTTGCGCGCCAGCTTCTCGTTCAGAATTTTTTCTTTCTGAACTTGCGCCGCCCTGATTTGCGCGTTTGAGAGTTGAGCCCTGGTCGCTGGTTTGTTCAACTGAACCAGGCGGGCGAATGGAAGAGTGTAGTCTACATCGTCCATCTGCGTGATGCCAGTGTAAGTCGGCATGTGGGCTTCTGCGACTGGTAAGTCTGGTGAACCAGACGAAGAAGATGTAGATGGTGGGTTGTCATCTGGTTGTCGGGAAGATGAAGCCATAATTTCAGAAGAAATCTTAAGGAAAGCTTGAGAGTGTAGGATTTCTGAAATTGAATGATCGTAAAAGGTTTTTCCGTCGAAAGACATCGGGTATTTATACCCAAGTTCATGCAGGATCAAACGATCAAGATTGACGCTCAGCAAGCGGGGATCGACGGTCATCAGCAGGCCCGGTTTCCTGTGCGACGTGCGCGGTCGTGCTGACGTGGGCTACGTCGTGTAGCTGACGTGGCGCTCAGCGATTGGTGGCAACCAAACGTCGGACTGCACAGACGCTGTGCGCATTAAATGTGGCATTAAATGCCGCATTAAATTCTGAGGGCTGTACACGCTACTTGGATTTGAACAATCCCGCCTTTTCTGAGACAGCTGGCAAGACTGGTTATCAGTAGCACATACCAGTCGCATACTTCCCCCTAACTGGTTGGCCTCTTCATCAGTTAGCAACTGATACCACTTGCTGATAGTACTGGCTGCTGGCAAACTTCCATCAGTTATCAGCTGGCAACTGGAAAGATGGAAAATTGACCGCTTGGACTCAATTTTATTCCGCATAATCTTCTCTTCTCTTCATCATCATCATATGGAATTGGGAGCTGGGACCCAATTTCGCTTCAACTGATGGCCTATGCTGGCAAGATTCCGCCAGTAGACACCAGTTGTTAGAAAGAGATACCACTGAAATAAAAATAACTAAGAGCTTGGACTTAGTCGTAATCAGCGTCCTTCAGAAGATCAAGAACAGAATGAGAGCTGGGACTCATTCTTCCTCATCATTGGGGCTCACATCAATCTCCATAAGACCGAGTTTGATGCACAACTCCTTAAATCTTGCTTCTGGCAGTGGCTTGGTGAAGATGTCAGCCAGTTGATCTTCAGTTCTGATATAGTCCACGCTGACATCCTTCTTCTCGACATGATCACGAATGAAGTGATGTCGAATATCTATGTGCTTGGTTCTGGAGTGATGAACCGGATTCTTCGTGATGCACATAGCACTGTTGTTGTCGCAGTAGATTGGAACACAGCCAGTGTCCACTTCATAATCCTCCAGTTGTTGCTTGATCCAGATAATTTGAGCACAGCAACTGGCAGCGGCAACATACTCAGCCTCAGTGGTAGATGTAGCAACTGAGTGCTGCTTCTTGCTAAACCAACTGATTAGCTTGTGTCCTAGAAACTGACACGTACCACTGGTACTCTTCCGGTCAATACGGCATCCAGCGAAGTCTGAATCTGAATATCCAATGAGTGTAAGCTCATCATTCCTGGGATACCATATTTCAAGAGATTCAGTCCCCTTCAGATATTTCACTATCCTCTTGGCAGCTTCCATGTGTGACTTCTTCGGATTTGCTTGAAATCTGGCACACACTCCGACTGAATAAGAAATGTCGGGTCTGCTGGCTGTGAGATAGAGAAGTGATCCAATGATTCCTCGGTA
>JAPKLW010001885.1:102120-140245 GCA_026898455.1 Plectranthus barbatus | reverse complement strand
TAGCAACTGAGTGCTGCTTCTTGCTAAACCAACTGATTAGCTTGTGTCCTAGAAACTGACACGTACCACTGGTACTCTTTCGATCTATACGGCATCCAGCAAAATCTGAATCTGAATATCCAATGAGTGTAAGCTCATCATTCCTGGGATACCATATTCCAAGAGATTCAGTCCCCTTCAGATATTTCACTATCCTCTTTGCAGCTTCCATGTGTGATCTTTTCGGATTGGCTTGAAATCTGGCACACACTCCGACTGAGTACGAGATGTCGGGTCTGCTGGCGGTGAGATAGAGAAGTGATCCAATAATTCCTCGGTAAACGGTAGGATCAACTGATTCACCTTGTTCATCGAGAAATATCTGACAGCTGGTGCTCATTGGTATCCTTAGGGACTTAGTTTTCTCTGGGCAATATTTCTGGATTAAGTCCTTGGTATACTTCCGTTGACTGATGAAAATCCCATCAGTTGACTGCTGGACCTGGAGTCCTAGGAAGTATGTTAATTTGCCCATCATACTCATTTGAAATGACGTCTGCATCAGTTGAGAAAACTTCTCGCAGAGAGATATATTCCTTGATCCGAATATGATGTCATCAACATAGATCTGCACCATTAGCATGTCACCTCCATCCTTGAGAAGGAAGAGCGTCCTATCAATCTTCCCTTTCCGAAATCCATTGCTGATAAGGAATTGTGACAGCGTTTCGTACCAAGCCCTGGGCGCCTGTTTCAATCCATACAGGGCCTTTCTCAGCTTGTACACTTTGGTGCCTATCTCAAAGCCTGGAGGTTGCTCGACATAAACCTCCTCCTTTAGCTCGCCATTCAAGAAGGCGCTCTTCACGTCCATCTGGAATACTGTGAATCCGTGATACGCTGCATACGCAAGGAACAGCCGTATCGCCTCCATTCTTGCAACTGGTGCGAAGGTCTCATCAAAGTCGATGCCTTCACACTGCCTGTAACCTTTGGCGACTAAACGAGCTTTGTTTCTGACCACGGTGCCATTCTCATCTCGCTTGTTCTTGAAGACCCACTTGGTGCCAATCACTGACTGGTGTGATGGTCTCTCCACCAAGTCCCAAACATTATTGCGAGTGAATTCAGCAAGCTCTTCTTGCATGGCATTAATCCAATCAGCAGATTCTAGTGCAACTCCTATGGAAGTAGGTTCCATTTGAGAAATAAAGCAACTTAGGAGCGCACTGCTGTGTCGAGTCTGGACTGAACCTTCTGGATCACCGAGAATAGCATCAGATGGGTGATCCCTCAGCCATTTGGGAGGACCAGCGACTGCTGGTGCCGGCTGTGAAATAGGTTCTTCTGTCCTGATGACTGGTGCTTCCATATTTTCACCAGTCGGAGCTGGAACTGCAACTGGTGGTTGACCTTCACCAGTCGGAACTTAAATTGCAACTGGTGGTTGACCTTCACCAGTCGGAACTTCTTCATCAGCTTCACTGTCTGACTGGCTTCCTGAACCTTCACCAACGATGTCAGTATCAGCTGGTACATCCACTCCAGCTGGTTCATCATTGTCTTCTGGCTCAAAGATTCCAGTCGGAATTCCCCCTTGATTTTTGCTGGTTCCACACAGGGAGATTGAGTGTAAGGTCTCAGCAAGGTCATTTGCATCACAGACCCTCTCGGTTTGCTGATGGGCAACCGAGGGAACTGGTTGTGAAGATGATCCAGTCATAGGTCTAGTCGAGTCAGTTGGTTTAGCATTGGAAGAATTCCTGCCCAACTGATCCACGACATCATTGACCTCAGGAACATCTTCAGCCAGTTGTCGTAATGTCCTGCGCACTAAAGTAGCTTCATCAAAAACAACATTGCATGTTATTTCCACAAGCTTGGTAGTCTTGTTAAATACTCTATAGCCCTTGTGAGAGGGATGCCCGTATCCAACAAAGACACCCTCATCAGTCTTAGGCGAAAAAGCATTTAACTTTGACTTGCCATTATTATGGATATAACATGGTGAACCAAAAGCACGGAGATGAGCTATAGAAGGCTTACGACCAAAATAAACTTCGTAGGGAGTTTTCTGGAGTCTGTCGTTGATCCCGCTTCTATTCTGAGTGTAGCAGGTCGTCACCAACGCTTCTCCCCAGAAACTCTGTCCTAAGCCGGACTCTGCCAGCATGGACCGGACCGCTTCTTTCAGCGTCCTGTTCCTACGTTCTGCCAGGTCATTTTGCTGCGGTTGCCTAGGTGTAGATCTTTCATGTTTGATACCAGCTTCCGCGCAAAAATCCATCAGCAGACTATTGCAGAATTCAGTCCCATTGTCCGAACGAATCCGCTTCACCACAGCTTCTCTCTGTTTCTGAGCTTGGAAGATCAACTCTGGAAGAATGATCTTCACCTCATCCTTGGTTCTGAGAAGCTTTACCCATGTGTATCGCGAGTAGTCATCGACTACCACCAGCGAATATCGTCGTCCTCCAATGGTTTGAGGTGCTACTGGTCCAAAAAGATCCATATGTAGCAGTTCGAGTACCTGACTGGTACTGGGGCAGTCTGGCGACTGGTTCTTGAAGGACTTCTTAGTTTGTTTGCCTTGCTGGCAAGCCTTGCAAATTCCTTCCTTCTTGAACCCGCCCTTGGGAAGACCATCTACAAGATCATGCTTAGTCAGATAGTTAATAGTTTTGAAATTCAGATGACTTAACCTTTTGTGCCACAGCCAGTTTGTTTCCATGGAACTGGTGGCCACGAAGCATGAGTCAGTCTTCCCGCTATGCCAGTCGACGACATAAAGTCCTCCTTTGCGCACACCTCTCAGCTTGGTCTCGCCAGATTCCTTGTCTTTGATCTGGCACTCTGATTTCTCAAAGGTAACTGTGTACCCGTAGTCGCACAGCTGACTGATGCTCAGGAGGTTGTGCTTGAGGTTGGTGACAAGGGATACATTTATGATTCTGACATCGTCCTTCTCGATGCAGCCCTTGCTGATAACTCTGCCCTTTGAGTTATCACCGAATATGACTGGAGGTCCTTTGACCTTGGTAAGATCTGAAAATAGAAATTCTTCACCAGTCATGTGAGCCGAGCAACCACTGTCAATGATCCACTCGCTCGACCTCTGAAGCTGTGTTGCATGACCTAGTACCTGCAAGAAAGAAATTGAATTCATTTAGGTCCCCGATCATCTGCGGGTCCTGCAGGGTTAGATTGCTGGATAACTCCTTTCGGAATCCAGACTTGAGTGATTTTCAGCTCGGTTTTACCCTTGCTGACATCATCAGTAGCCTTTCCCTTCCTTTTGAGATAATGCATGCGTTTGGTTTGGGAAGGTGAGGCTGTGTGTGTATCTCCTTTGGAAGTACGCTTCCGCTGAGATCTTCGGAAATGTTTTTCCGATACACTGTGATTCCTTGGTGGTCTCTGAGGACGTGGACCACCACGGTTAGCATTCATAGCCCTTTGTGAAAACTTTTGATTGGGCTCGTGCCTCTGATAGGTATTCCTCCTATCAGGTATTGTCCTTCTCTCAGAATTTCTCTGAGATTGGGACCCCTTGTAAGTATGCTGGTGACTGGCATACTTAAGAGGTTGTGCGTGGAATCCCTTGACAGCTGGTGCTGGCTGTCGGATCCCACTGGCAGCTGACGCTGACTTCCTTGCCTTAGAATATTTCGGCTTAGTCTGCGTCCTTGGGTGTGCTGGCGTCCTGTCAGCAGAGGATCTTGCCAGTTGAGGATTTTGTCGTGATGACTCACCTATGTATCTGGACTTATGGTTCCTATGCTGATTAGCCATTCGGGACTGACTGGTATTACCAGCTGGTGCTGATGCACTTACCAGTTTGCCCTTACCCTTACCAGTAGTGATTTGTTCGGGCTGGTTTATGCTCAAATCCTTTGTAAATCCCAACCCGGACTTATCAGAAGGCTTTCTCCAATGACTTAGAGCTGCTTCCAAGTCTTTTGAGCCTTTATTTAGAAAATTTATTCTATTTTCTTGCTCCAGAACGAGATTGTGAAAATTATCTCGCTCAGTTTTTGCAATTTGAAAATCTTGGAGCAACTCAAAGTGAGTCTTTTTCAAAGTGGCTAGCTCTTCACTGATTGACCTCGATTTTTCAATCTCCTTGGTCAAAACAGAAATTTGATCTTTCAGCGAAGCATTTTCGCCAGCCAAGACATTCTTTATTTCATAAAATTTTAAAAATTCTTGTTGAAGAATGTCTATTGTGACAGCTTCTGAGTCGGAGCAACGCGACTCAGAATCGTCTAAGATGTGAGAAGGCATGATATGCATTGGGGGAGCTGATGATTGTACCTGATCATCAGCTGCAAGTGCCTCTTCACTGTCAGCACTTCCTTCAGCTGACTCCTCACCGAAGGCTGCCATAAGTGCCAGTAGAGCTTCCTCTTCTGACTCTTCATCTGACTCATACTCTCCGTCCTCATGGTCAGGAATGTCAGGAACTTCTGTCCTGGTCAGCATAGCCTTGGCAACGACTTTGGATGCTCGCTCTTCGAAGAGCTTCTTCAGCCTTTCCCGCTCATCTTTATCCACCTGTGGACATTCAAACTTAAGATGATCAGGGTATTGGCACTGATAGCAAGCACGGGGAGCTCTCTTGACAAATTTTCCGTCAGTTGAGCTTAGAGATACTCCCTGTTTCGACTTGGCTTTCTCCAGGAGAACGGCCAGTCTCTTCATCTGTTGCTCAAGGTCAGCGATAGAGCTCTCGCTGCCGTTTAAGTTAGATCCCGATGTGGCTGGGATCTCTTTCTTCTGGTTGTGCTGGGCAGCAGGTCTGTCAGCATGGAAGGGCTTCTTGGGCTTCCATTTGAAGTCCTTCTTGACGAAGTAAGCTTCGTCTTGAGCTTTGATGCTGGGGGATCCCATGTTCCGGATGGCCTCATTCTTGTTTACCATCTGGATATCCCACTCGTGTGCCTGCAATTGAGCAAATAACTCCTTGGGAGTCATCTTGGACAGGTCCTTCTCCTTCAGAGCTGTGGTCTTCACGAACCAGTCCTCCTTGGGCATCTTGGACAGGATCTTGGCATTAAGATCTTCATTTGAGCACTTCCTGTCCAGTGACTTTAGCTCGCTGACGATGGCGTTGAATCTCGCCTCCATCTCCTTGATGGTTTCTCCAGGCAACATCTGGAAGGACTCGTACTTGTCCACTGCAACCTGCAATTTGTTGCGTTTCATTTGATCAGTTTCTTGACATAGACTATCAAGGTAATCCCATACTCCCTTGGCATTGTCAAACTAGAGGGCTTCCTCCATCAGCGACTCTGGAAGAGAAGCCAGGATCAACTCGTGAGCAATGGAATCCAACTGATTCCGCTTCCTGTCCTCGGCGTTCCATTCGTCTTGAGGCTTTGGGATCACAGCAGCTGGACGATCTCCTAGCTGGTGCTGTATCTTGGTGATCTCGATTGGCCCTTTCTCCAGCACATCTTTCATTTCCGGATGGATGCTCTTCAGAGAAATGAGCGACCTCTTTCGTCATATATCATGCTTCTCAGGCTTGTAGTCAAGTAGCTTCGGAGTATTCATCTTCGTGTACCTGAGCTAGTCAACAGACAAACAAGGAGTGCAAGGAAACGTGGATCTCGGTCCTAAGCGACTCAGAAACAATCAGTCTATAAGAACCGACTGCTCTGATACCACTTGTTGGTCCCGATTTTTCAGAGTTTAACACGTTACGCAGCGGAAATAATATTAAGTAAACGTTTTCTTGCACTTGCTGGTTAACCAACTGACTGGGACCTGTCAGCTGGTGATTCAAAACTTAGAATATTTTAGGCCTTGTTTGCGCAGTTATCAGTTTTCAGGATATACACCAGCACTTGGGTGCTGGGTTTAAAATACGAATGTAATGCAGAAAACTGATAAAGACAAAGGATTTATAGTGGTTCGATCAACTGATCTACGTCCACTCTCCAGTCGTAGCACTGGAAATTCACTAAGAGTAATCAGGTACAAGAGTCGTACGATCTATCTCTAGCTGGTGAATGCCTCGTCCACCAGTTCACTAGATCAACCGCTCCCGGCCTTGTTTCCTTCTTCAACTCTGATCAGCTGGTGGAGTGCGAGCACGTCACTTCAACCTCCACAGCTTCACTGGGTGTTTAGTTCTCCCAAGAACGTAGCTTCTCAATACGGCAAACTGCCCGTGATAACTCAAGTGCTGGCTGGCACAAGAGCTGCTGTGAACTTCCTCGGAAGAGAAAGAGCACCAAAGAGATCAGTAACTTACAAGCTGGAAGCTTGAAGTCTCGTGTTTGATAAATCAACACACGGATAGCCTTTAGAAAGGCCTCGAAAATGTTCTGCTTGCTTGCAATAAAGTTTCAGACTTTCGGTAGTTGAGCGAGGGAGAAGAGTATTGAATGTCAGGAAGCAAGCGTCTTAAATGTTGGTGGTTCCGACCTATTTATAGACGCGGGATCCCATTCAAATCTTCTAGCCGTTTGGACACATCCGAAAAAGGTCTCTGTCCTCGCATGTCCTTCTGACAGCGGCAGGTATGTTTTTCCGGAAAGTCCCATACTTTTGTCCGCTTTATCTGACATTGATCTCTTTATGTCAGAACGGCACTATTCGTCAGTACGAGGAATCGAGACTGGTGTCTTGTAACTGATGGACTTTAAGGTATCCTCCTTAAAGTCATACTCTGTCAGTTAATTCCTCGACGAATCTTCTTTTTGTCTCTAAGACTCTGGGAGAGAGAATCTGGAATTCTGCTGGTAACATCCGACTGGTAGATCATTCTGGTGATCTTGTGCTGGTAGTCTCTGCTGGTGACTTGCGCTGGCACAATCTAAGTCTACCAATATGTCTGATGTTAACTCTTCTTGGAATCT
Source organism: Plectranthus barbatus (assembly GCA_026898455.1). Classification (NCBI taxonomy): domain Eukaryota; kingdom Viridiplantae; phylum Streptophyta; class Magnoliopsida; order Lamiales; family Lamiaceae; genus Plectranthus; species Plectranthus barbatus. The sequence goes on along the minus strand of JAPKLW010001885.1, from coordinate 133,400 downwards.
CCCATGACTGGTGGCTTCACCGCTGGTGAATAGTGTCAGTGAGAACACGTATTCTGCTGGTAGGATTTGTCAGCCGCCTGCTGGTGAAATCCTTCCCAACTGGTGAACAGTAACCAGTCATTAGCTCTTTCTCATGCTGATGAACAGTGTCAGCATCAGTTGAGTCAGCAGCCACCTGATGAAACTTTTCCCAACTGGTGAACAGTAACCAGTGGTAAGCACTTCTCATGCTGGTGAACAGTGTCAGCATGAGTCTTGATCAGCTGCGACTTACAACTCAAAAGACCTAAACAGGACTTTACATTTGAGAACTAGAGCTATCTAGAGACAACTGACGCTGGTAGGACTTAGGATTTGATCCACCAAAACTAAGATCTATACAAGTAGCTACTGAGGGAGGGAAACTTAGATAAATTTCCCAACAACTTCTTTCTCAATTTTCCCCATTCTGTGGTCCGAAGCCTTGATGAAATTCTTCAGCACTTCGACGAGGCTATCCTTCTTCTTCTCCACAATCTCGCCATTCTGCACATCAAAATCAGGAGGTGGTTGTTCGGAAGCTTCAGGCTGAGAGTAGGAGAAGCCTGGATGAGGTCTAGGATGGTAGTGTTGGTATCCCCCTTGCCGGTACTGATTCTGGTAGCCACCACGATTCATGTAGTTCACGTTGGCGATAGGGTCAACCTGTGCAACAGAAACAGAAGCAGAAGTGGTTAGTTTTTCAACTTCCCCCTTTAGCTTCTCAACCTCCTTCTTCAATGCATCATCCTCCTTTGCCTCAACAGCTCGGATCTGTGGCCTCCTTGGATTCCCCCATTGTTGATCATGCAGGGACATCTATTTGAACAGCTTCAGAGCCTTTTCTGGTGACTTGCTCATCAATGAACCTCCAGCTGCATAGTCCACCAACTTCTGGCTTTCCTCGGTCAATCCTCTATAGAAGATATGAGCCTTCTCCTCAGTGTCAACTCCATGGCCTGGGCAGCTCCTCAACAACTCATTCCACCTGCTCCAAACTTCGAACATAGACTCATCCAATCTCTGGTGGAACTGCAAGATCTCCATCTTCTTCTGAATGATGACTGAAGGTGGGAAGAAGGCGGCGAGGAACTCGGCTCTGAGATCGGCCCATGAACGGATGTTGCTGCAGTCCAAGGCTGTAAACTACATCCTAGCCTGATCCCGAAGTGAGAAGGGAAACAAGCGCAGACGGATCACATCCTGGGTGACTCCTCCCTGTTTGATGGTATCACACACCTCCACGAACATCCTGAGGTGGGTGTACGGATCCTCCACTGCTCGGCCCCCAAATTGGTTCTGCTGAACCATCTGAATCAAGCCGGTCTTGAGTTCAAAGTTATTGGCAGTGATGCCAATAACAAATCCCTCATTCCCGGGCTGTGGTCTGTACTTCTTGGCCATCGCGTTGGGGTCCTCATCATCGGAGTCGTCTATGCGGCGCCTTTCTCTCTCTCTTTCTCTTCTTTCCGCCTCGTGCCTGTCAGCTTCCCTTTCTGCCATGAGCTGCTTGATGATGTCCTTCATCTGAGTGACTTCTTGGACAAGTAAGGTGGCACTCGCTTGAGTAATGAGTTGTGTGTCGGGATCCTCCAAAGGTGGCATGTCGTCCATGACTGTGCTTGTGCTTTGTTTGGCTTTTCCCTTCCTTTTTCTGATGGTGGCCTCGATTTCTGGGTCAAAAATCTCGAGTTGTTTGCCCTGGGCCCTTGTGTTCATAAACCTGCAAGAAGAACAAAAGAAAACAAAAAAAATCAGCACCTTTGTCGATCGACAGAGGGCCTGTCGATCGACACAAAGATTCCTGCTTCTGTTTCGGTCGACAGAAAGTCTGTCGGTCGAAATAGAGGCCGAAAACTGAAAAAAAAACTGAACAGGGAAAACACGAAAATCAAACACCAAAAACCAAAATCAACAAACTAAATACGAAATCAGAACCAGAAAACTTTCAAAAACAAAAATAAAATAAAATTATAGTCTCAATCCATCAGAACTAAAAATAAACTAATAATTAGATTAATCTGACAATTCCCCGGCAACGGCGCCAATTTGATAACTGCAGAAAGCAGCGAGCAAATAATATTTTTACACCCGTAGGGTGGTCGATCCCACAGGGAATGTGCAATGAAAAATCCAAAGTACTAGTTCTAATTTCTAGGACATAGAAGTTTGAGGAAATAGAAAAAGGGTTTTGTTTTGAAACCAAAGATGACAAGTGCAGAAAAATAAAGGGTTTTGAAAACAATTAAAGGAAAGCACAGATCCTAGGGCAGATAATCTAATCATCAACATGAAAATATCAATCAACTCAGCAATGGGGAAAACATAGATTTTTGTGGATTAAATTCCTTGGTCAGACAATTAAATCCTAGATTATTAATTAGTGACTATCTCCTCTCGGTCTCAAGAACACCAAATTAATCAATCTCAATAATTATCTAATTAATTCCTATGCAAGTTTCTTCCTTTTGAGACAGAAAACAAACACAATTAATTCCCTTGTCCTGTTAATAATTTTCATCTCTCGATCTATCAATTATTAACTATAAACCTAGATCTCAGTTCACCTCTCAGTCCTTCTTTTAATCTAGATTATAAAATTAAATCAGAGAAGTTGATATCAATTAGACATGCATCAGAAAAGAAATCATAACCCTAGAACCTGTTTAGGGTTCTAGCCACAAAACATGGCAAACATATTATTAAAGAACTTACAAATAAAGAGGAACCTTGAATCTCTTGTAAAAAACTCCAAAGCTCAATTATTCTAAGTGTAATAATGCATAAAAGATGTCTGAAATTCATGCCTAAGAGTTCATATTTATAGAGGGGAAAAAAGACCTAATTTGAGTATTGTGTAAAAATAGCAAAAACTGCCAAAATAGGCCAAAAACAGCCTTCTCGGACATCTGTGTCGATCGACAAGCAAGCTGTCGATCGACACAACCTGAAGTTTTGACCTCTGTTTCGATCGATAGGGAGGATTTCGATCGACAGGAATCCTGTCGGTCGACACAAATCCTGTCTCTCTACACAAATCCATCTGTCTGCGCAGTCTCACGGTTTTGGCCATAATTTTTGCTTCTGAACTCCGATTGACCTGATTCCAGTTGCGTTGGAAAGCTAATTCAAAGATATTTCCATTAATGTGCTCCATTAGCTCAGATTCCATCTGTGGAAGAAGTCGTGACTGTTCCTTTGAACATCATCTGCTTTCGGTACGGATTTTCAATGAATTTGGCCTAAAACCTGGAAAAATCACCCATCAAAGGCATAACACCCTCCAAAATAGACTCATGCACAATAATAAGTAAAAACATAACATAAAACACTTGAAACAATGGAGAAAAATATAGATAAGTGAGTATAATTATGAGCTTATCAATGCTCAATTCCAGAACAAGAAATAGTAGATACACCCAATTCCATTTCCATCAAAACTTAGTTTCCTTCTTCAATGAAGCTGTTTTCTAGTATTACTGTTCAAGACTCAAAATTGCAGAATGCAGAAGGCAAATACCAGAACAATACATAAATACTTTTACATAATACATGCATTTCCACTAGGAAAGCCAGGAACTTCAACGGCCTAACAAACAAAATTGGCAAATGTGTGTTTCTTAATCCTCGGTGATTCTTCATACAAATTCAACAGACAAGCAATCGCAGCGCTACTTTCTTCTTCACTCTGTTCAGAACTTTTAACTATCTTAGTAGAAGTTGATCAAATGTGCCATCTTGCTTGCTCTGCTTCCTGATTTTCTACAAATATAACCCACCCTCTCTCCCTCTCTATCAAATACACACATTCTACTGGGAAAACATAAAAGGAAGAACTGTTTCTTCAATGCAACATAGGAAATGAGAAATTCAAATGGAGAAGAATAACAGAGATATACCAAACTAAAAATATAACCTTTCAGAACTGTATGTCGCCGATCAACCACGAATTCGGGCTCTAAAAATCTTCAATCTGCTCCACAATAGAATTAGGAAAATACTTCGTTCGTGTTTGTGGAAGATTTTGGGAAAAATAAATTAGGTTTTACTCTTAAGATTTGGGGAAAGAAATTGGATTTAATTAGTGTGAAGTTGGGTTTCAAACTTAAATTCCCGTTTCTATTTTTCATTTATCTTTAGTTTTGTTTTTTAATTTATCGAGAATATATTATTTAATTATGTTTTATTTATTATCTTATGTGGCAATATAAATATTGATATATAATTTTATAAATGCTGACGTGTCATCCGGTAAGCCACGCCAACTTTCCGTCGCCGGAAATTTGCTCCCGTCATATATTTGGAACAAAATTAATAGTTTGTAATATAATTTGATAATATTCATAGTTTGTAATATATTTGAGAAACCTTGAATAGTTTGTAATATAATTGATACTTTTCCCTTTCAAATATGTTTTCAAGTCGTGGTGTTGGTGGTGCCGAAGCTCTCCTCAATCTCACTATGATGATAATATCACTCTCTCATTGAGTGATGATGAGGATCTTCGTGAAAATCAAGTACGATCCGATGAAGAGTATGCACGACAATTGCAAGAACAAGAAATGCGATTTCGTGAGGCATTGGAAGATGAAGGCAATGAAGGTGTTCCCCCCCCCCCCCCGAAATAAATGAAGAAGATACCTTCGAGTCCAATTTAAGCTTTGAAATCCGATATTTTCACAAAGCACTACTGAAAAGTTCGTGCGAAGGAGCAAAAGAAAGGTACATGTTGTTTTTATTTATATTTCAAATTCTTATACTTAATTTAAATTTAATTTTAATTATGATATCTAACTAGAAAAATATATAATTATAGGTGCTCCCGAACAATTTGATCTATATTGCAATTATTGCCCTAAGAGATACAAATATGCCGCCGGTGGTGGATATGGAACATATCAACGACACATGAATGTGAAGCATCCCCTTGAGTTAGGCATGTCTAAGGGTCAAACGCAAATAAACCAAGGTACATTTGCTACTTCCCAAGGTACGTCTTCCTTTTCCCCTGTTTATAAATATGATCCGGTAGAATGTAGGATTCATTATCTTCATGGGTTTGTGTAGAGAGTTTAGCTTATCAATTAATGGATAAAGCATCATTTGAAAGATATATACATCCATTGCAACCTTGTCGAAAAAAAAAATCCACGCACTACTATGGTGCGTGGAATAAGAAATAGAGTTAGAAAATATAGATTGACTTTACGCGACCAATTTAAAAAATTAGATCATAGAGTTTCTATTTGCTCCGATATTTGGGATGATGTTAGATCCGTTAATCATTATTTGGGTGTAACCATTCATTGGATAGATTCTGCTTGGAATCTAAATAAAAGAATAATTGCATACCGAAAATTTAATGATCCTCATACAGCATCAAATATAGCGGCTTTATTAATAAAAATAGCTCACCAATATAAAATAAAAGACAAAATATTTTCTATTGGTTTTGATAATGCAAGCAACAACACCGCATCAATAAGGGAACTTATTTTGGAGTGCAATCCTGTTCTTGGAGGTAAGTTTTTTCATTGTCGTTGTATTACTCATATTCTTAATTTAGCGGTTCAAGATGGAATGAAAATTTATAGCCATTCCATCCAACCTATTAGAAGTGCAATTTTACAATTGCATGGTCATAAAAAAATTGCAAAAAAATGGGCTACTTTTTGTTCTAGTCATGGAGTCCACGCAAAACGTTTTCCAACCGATATTTCTACTAGGTGGAATGCCACCTATGAAATGCTTAATTCTACGATTAAATATAAAGAATTATTAGTACAATTTTTTAGAAGTGATGATTATGGTGTCAACTTGCATTTATCTCATTGGGATGCATGTTCATATTTACATGAATTGTTAAAATCTTTTTCTAACGCAACTAAAGTTTTATCCGATGTCTATTATCCCACTAGTTCTAAAGTTCTATATCATTGTTGTTATATTGCTTGTCAATATAATCAATGTAGTGCCATTCCCGAATTACGACATGTAATATTTGATATGGTAATAAAATGGTTGAAATATTTTAGGGAGATTCCCTGCGTTTTTTTAATTTCTAAGTGTTGAGGTTCGATTTATTCAGGATTTGGAGCCCCGAGAACTTGAGAATAACATGATAGGAATAGACGTGCTTGCAATATGGAAAATTGAACAGGTAAAAAGATAGAATCAATCTAATCTAGCTATGAAGAACTTTATCTTGATCTGAAAAGCTTTTTAAAAAGAACAAAACGAATTCAATCCTCCTCTTTCACGATGTCTCGAGGAGGTATTTATAATGAATAGATGGCTCTAGGGTTTTCGTGCTATTCTCAACTGTTTGGGTGATGAGGCCGTGAATCTCGGAACAGCTCGCCATCGTGGTAGTTTTGACAGTCCGATATCTTTGCGAAATGACCGTTTGGCACGTCGTTGGCTAATAGTAATGACAGTTCGAATTTTCCACGTCAGACCTCTCCTTGGCTTGTTGGAGTGGGGGCGGCCTTGATCGAACTACTTTGTGTACTTATCAAACCACTCTCTTCGAACTAGTTCTCCACAGGCAAACCTTGGCTCGAACTGGATCCTTTATCTTCGCTGGGCCCGAAACACTATGGGGCCCCAGTCTGGTAGACTTTTTGGGTCGGGTCTGTTCACATTTCCAATAATAGCCTCTTTGACTTGGCTGGTCGAGATCGAAGGAGCCTGTGAAGTCAAAAATATAGTGATAGAACTTATGTTTGGTTTTAGTTCCCAGGTTTCGACCCTTCGGACTACCTCGAGGGTGGTCCGGTTTCATTTAAAGGTGCTCGTGAGCATCTCTTGGTTCGGAGGACCAATTTCTCTGTGGGGGTCCCCACCCGCACAGCCCCGGGAAGCTGCTGCGGGTACCGATTACCACGGTCCCGAATCCGTGGTATGGGTTTGAGCAGTTCGGGTTCTGCCTTATTTTGATTTTTGGTCACCTGTTAGCCCCGGCGAACTCACAGGGTTCGGGCTTAGGGTCTTGTCGTAGGATCCTGGGGCGTATAGCCCCTAATAAATCGCTCGAGGTACATATGCCTCAGGGTGGTTCTTTTCGAACTCTTAGCCGGTGAAGCGCGGCAATTTGAATTTTGGCGGCAAAAAGCCGATGGCAGTTTAGTAATAATCGTGGGCGGTTTGGGTAGTTTTGAGGCAGTTGAAGGGACGCTTGAGTATAACTTCCCATCAATGTGTCATCTTCGTTACTTTTCCCAATACCTTTCTCTCTCTTCTCTTGGCGATTTCCGGCGATTCAACTGCGTTCACCCAGAATTTCTTGCGGTCAAATAGCTTCTTCGAGATTCTTCAACGCTTCCCTTCACTTCAGGTAGTGGTTTTCTCTACACTTTTTATTTCGTCTCGTCGGTTGCGTGGCCTGAGGGTTTACTGGGGTTCTTGGTTGATTTTGGGGGTGACGGGCTGACCGGGGCTCTTTCTTCCCCCTCTTATGTTTTTAGGTTAATTCTTCTTTTTCTTCAAGACCTTGTTTAACCTTCAAGCTATGGGTTCATCTGACTCTAATTCACAAAATCGTCGTGGTTCCGTGCACTCGATGCCTCCCTTTACTCCTTCCTCGGTCAGAACTCCCGGCGATCATGCGATTGTGGGCCCAGATTGGAATCTGGTGTTCCAGTGCCCTGAGAGGGCCGATGTGGGAATGAGCAGGGTAGATTTGTCTTCGAGTTCTGACTCGAATAATAGGGTATTGTCTGAAATGTTCCGTGGGGTGGAGCGAGCGCTGACTGGTGGTGAGGCCGGTGCAGGACTGCCGAAGATGTGGTTGCAGAGCCCGAACTTGTCGGGGATTATGTACTTCCTTCAGATTGGCGGACCCATAGAGTGTTGGGTGCCATCTCGGCAGTTACTCGGAGTACCATGACGGCCTTGGCGGAAAAGGTTCCGGTCAAAGATGTGAGGTATCGGGTTTCGAGGGCGGAGAACCGTTGTTTTGACCCTCCTCCAGGTTTCGTGGCTTTTTACACCGCAGCGATGGACAATGGAGTTGGTCTTCCTGCACACCCATTCTTCTCGGAGGTTCTTGCCTCTTACAATCTTTCTCCGTTCCAGTTAGCCCCGAACTACTGGTGCCATTTAGTTGGGGTCCTCCTGGTATGGATAGACCTGGGTTTGGGGCTCCCAACGGTTCGAGAGTGGCACTATATGTACCACTTCAACCAATGTGCGGACAAGCACTACTATTATTTTACCCGGTGGTCTACGGGGAGGTCTAGCCTCATCAAGAAGCCTCCGTCGAATTCACCCGGATGGTGGACCACATATTTTTTCCTCAAGTTGAATAAGGAGAGGCCCGAGTTCCTTAGGCATGGGGGAGTGCCGATCCGTGGGTTTTCGACCCTCTCTGTATCGATACCTGGTCGCCTTGGTTTTGCTGACTTTTATTTGTTTATGCAGATCATCCACGGACCGAACTCACGCCTGAGGAGCAAGCTCGTGTGGATCGGGCGTACGACATTTCGGTTGAAGACAGAGAGTGGCTCACGGTTCAGAACGGTTGATTTATCACCGCGACTACTGTGCTCAACAGTCAAGGCATTCTTTCCGAGCTATCCAAGGAAATGACCCGTCGTCGCCCCCGAATTCCACCGGAGCAGGTGGCTGGGGCTCTCCGTGACAAAAAGAGGCTGCGGGATGAGGAAGAGGCCCGCCACCGCCAGGCGAACCCCCCGAAGGGTCCAACCGCGGAGTCAAGTCGCCGCGATCCTCCTCCACCTCCACCTCCGCCTCCGCCCCCTCACAGGACCCCGCAGGAGAAGCAGGGGGAGTCCTCCCGTCCGTCGACCCTCCAGGTTACTCCACACCAGGCTGATGACAGGGGAAGATCCAAGGAGAAGGAGCCTGAACAGCTTGAGCGTCGCAGGCGCCATCGATCTAGGGATCGGGGGATGCACCATAAGGAATCGGGCAGAGCCGTCGTGGCTACGGTGGCACCTCCGGACTCGCTTGTGGATCCATTCTTGGTGCGTGCGCGTCATCTTCTGTTGAACCCATCCTCCGAAGATCAGTCGGGGTCTGCTCTGGCGCGCCTGGGGCGTTATGGGCTTCGCCAACTGTAGGTATCGTCCTGGACTTATCTTTCGTGTATAATTGCCATTTCCTAAGGCTCTGTCGTGGCTGGCAGGCTCAGGTGGAGCTTGATGGTATTCATCGTGAGCTCACTGTCTTCGCGGAGAAGTGCTCCGAGGAGATCTACAAACTTCGAAAAGAGTTCGACTCTTCGAAGAACTACGTAGATTCTCTAAACGAGAAGCTGGACGCAGCGGAGGAGAGGGTTGCTGTGGCAGAGTCGAGGCTCGAGGCAGCTCAGAAAGAGGTCGAGGCTACCCAGGCGGAGCTCAACAATCTGAGGAGGAAGCTTCGGTCGGCAGAGGCGGACTTGGCCAAACTGCAATCAGATCTGAGGATGAGGAACGACCAGCTTCTCTCGCTCGATTCTCAGCTTAAGGCTCAGCGTGAGAGTTATGAGGCTGAGGTTCGGAGCTACGAGGAGAGGATCGCTTTGCTGCAAACGGGGGACGGCCTGGACTTCGGGACGATCATCACCTCTCCGCACTTTGCTGAGACCTACGAGGTATTTTATCGTGAGGTTTCTCGATTTGCTCGTCTGCTCTCACCTAACCTCCCATTAGACTCATTTTGAACAGATTGAGAGCGAGGTCCGGAGGAGGATAGCTAGGAAGTTCCCGGACCTCGACCTCGCTTTTCTGGATGAGCCTGAGCCAGAGGAGGAGCCTAAACAGGAGCAGGAGAGGGAGTCTGAGCAGCGGGATGTGGAGCTTGATCAAAAGTAGCTCGAAGACTCCCGGGAGGTCGATGGTAGGCTGGTGCAGAGCGTCCCGACCTCTGGATCGAACCCGACTCCAGTCGAGGGTGCGGGCCCTAATCTGGATGGATCCGTTGCTACATAATTTCTGTTTTCGATTCCAAGAACACTTTTATTTTTGCTGTAGTACTCTGAATTCTATTTCTGTTTGGTCTTGGGATACTTCTATGGATCGTTTGTTTTCCTTCTGAACTTGTATGGCTTGTTCGATGAATTTAATCGATCTGCAAAACGTAATAAGGGGCGTAGCGTCGCCCCTCCGATGCTTAAGTCAGTAACTACGTTCAAGAAAAGAAATCAAAAATGAAAAGTAAGATGTATTAGAAAACGTTATCTGAGGTGGGCTTGAGTTGCCATTCGTTGTCGAGGTCCTCTATAGTGCGCTTTTCATTATCGGGGACCCACGTGGTGGGTTGCGTTCCTGTCGATAAGGCATCGCCCCTCCGACGCTCAAGTTAGTGAATGCTCGAAAAATTAATAGGTATTAAAATTGTAGGGATAGGGTTTTTAGGAGAGCGTATCTGGGGGGTCGAGTTCATCGACCTCATTCCTTCAGAAGTAGTACTTCTTTAGGTGCTTTACGTTCCAGCTGTTCCCTATCTCCCTGCCATCGTAGTCTTCTAAGTGGTAGGCACATCGGCCCACAACTCTGGTGATCTTGTAAGGACCTTCCCATCCTGGTGCAAGTTTTCCTTGGCTCTTGTCCTTGGTGTTCTGAAAGACTTTTCTGAGCACCCAGTCTCCTTCTTTGAAAGTGCGCATGCGTACTCTTTTGTTAAAAAATCTCTCGACTTGCATCCTTCTCTGGGCCATGTTCAATAGCGCTTGGTCTCTTTGCTCATCGATCAACTCCAGGTTTCTGATTAACTTCTCGCTGTTTTCTGCTTCTAGGCAGGCTTCTTCTCGTATGCTCCTACCTCGGACTTCTGCTGGGATGACTGCTTCTTCTCCATAGGCTAGTGCGAATGGTGAATTTCCTGTCGAGGTTCTGGGGGTAGTCCGATATGACCATAGGACTCCAGGGAGTTCTTCTACCCAATTTCTTTTGTGACCCTCGAGTCTTTTCTTCATTGTAGCCATGATTGTCTTGTTTGTTGACTCGGCCTGTCCGTTCGCCTCTGGATACCTTGGTGTGGAGAACACCAGTTTGATGTGGTACTGGTCACAGAATTCTTGCACTTTTCGTCCCGTGAATTGGTTCCATTGTCTGTTCTTATCTCTTTTGGTACTCCAAATCTGCATAAGATGTGAGTCCATAAGAACTTGATTACTTGCGGCTCTCTTACATTAGCGAAAGCTTCGGCTTCGACCCATTTCGTAAAATAATCATAGCCACCAGAATATATTCTTTTTGCCCCACTCCTTTTGACAGCTTTCCTACTATGTCCATCCCCCAAGCCATGAAGGGCCAGGACGCGATCGTGGCGTGTAGTGGCTCTGCGTGGCTTTGATTGACTACTGCGAACCTCTGGCAGGCTTCGCAGCTTCGTACGTAATTCTGGGCATCTTTCCGAAGCATTGGCCAATAAAATCCAGCAAAAATAACTTTGTGCGCTAGCGGTCGAGCCCCTTGGTGACTTCCACAATCTCCTTCGTGTATTTCCATGAGGATGACTTGCCCTGCGGCAGGTTCGAGGCATTTGAGTAGCGGTCCTTCGACTGATCTCCTATATAAGTTTTCCTTGTAAATAGTGTACTTGGCCGCTATTCGCGTAATGCGTATGGCGCTACTTTGTCTTCTGGTAGGATGCCACTCGTGAGGTACTTCAATATTGGTTCTATCCATGATTCACCGGTTCTAACATCCATGACTTCGGCGGCCCTGGGCGTGATTGGGTCCTCAGCCCAAGATATGACGATGGGTTTGCACTGCCTCGTTGGTTTAGTAGAGGCTAAGTTTGCTAGTGCATCGGCCTCTGCATTTTCTTCTCGTGCGATATGTTTGATTTCGCACTCATAGAACTCTCTCCTTACTTCATGTGCTAGGTCATGATACTTTTGGAGTCGGGGCTTTTTGACTTGGAAATGATCCTCCATCTGCATCACTATTAGTTGCGAGTCCCCGTGTACTTGGAGGCATCGTGCTCCTAGCTCCTTTGCGAGCTGCATTCCCCGAATCAGTGCTTCATATTCTGCTTTGTTATTGGTTTCCTCGAAATTTAGCCGGACGGCTCTTTCAAATACCTCTCCCCATGGGCTTTGGAGTCTGATACTTACTCCGTTGCCGTGCATATTGCTCGATCCATCTACTTGGAGAGTCCATGGCTCCTTCATTGACTCGCCAACTTCCAAACTTGCAATCTCTCTTTCCGCGTCTGTTTGGAGTTTTGATGTAAACTCTGCTATAAAATCTGTCAGTACTTGCGACTTAATTGTAGTTCGTGGTTCGAAATTGAGGCCGTATCCCCCTATTTCAACCGCCCATTTTAATAATCTCCCTGATAGGCTGGGCTTCGAAAATACAGTCCAGAGGGGGTAGGATGTCACTACTTTTATGGGATGCGACTCGAAGTAGGGTCGCAACTTTCTTGATGCCACTACTAGGGCTAATGCTAGCTTCTCTAGCGCCGTGTATCTTGTTTCTGCGTCTAGTAGTGATTTGCTTGCGTAGTGCACGGGATGTTGTTTCCTAGCCACTTCTTTGACCAGGACTGCTGCAAGTGCGTGTTCGGACACGGATAGGTAGAGTAAGAGAGTTTCCCCTTTTTCGGGTTTGTTCAACAGCGGCGGACTGGCCAGATAATCTTTTATGCGTTCAAGTGCCTTCGCGCATTCTTCAGTCCATTCGAACTTCTTCCTTTTTTGCAGCACTTGGAAGAATTCATGAGTCCGATCGGAATATCTTGAAATGAAACGGCTTAGGGCTGCTAGTCTGCCTGTGAGTTTTTGTACTTCCTTTGGGGTTCTAGGATGCGTGATCTCCTCGATTGCTCTTATTTGGGACGGGTCAGCCTCGATTCCTCGGTTGGTTACGATATGGCCCAAGAACTTTCCGGAACTCACCCCGAATGTGCACTTCGTGGGATTTAGCTTCATGTTGTATTTGTTGAGCACCTCGAAGGCCTGTCGCAGATGTTGCACATGGTCTTTCGCGTCCCTCGACTTCACCAACATGTCATCTATATAGACTTCCATTGTTTTCCCTATAAGTGCCTCGAACATCTTGTTGACAAGTCTTTGATAAGTAGACCCTGCGTTCTTGAGGCCGAAAGGCATGACTTTGTAGCAGTATATTCCTTTATTGGTCATAAAGGCGGTTTTCTCTTGGTCCTCGGGGTGCATCAGAATTTGATTATATCCTGAAAATGCATCCATAAAGCTCAATAATTCATGTCCCGCGGTTGCATCGACGATGTAGTCAATGTGGGGCAGCGGGTATGGATCTTTGGGACATGCTTTATTCAAATCCGTGTAGTCCACACATACACGATTTTTCCGCTCTTCTTCTTGACCACCACTACATTGGCAAGCCACGTCGGATACTTGACTTCCCTCATGGAGTCGATGTCCAAGAGTTTTTGTACTTCTTCATTGATCGCTTCATTTTTCTCGGCGGGGAACTTTCTTCTTCTTTGTTGTACGGGTCGGTGGCTCAGATCGATTTGTAATCTATGTGTCATAACGTTTGGATCTATCCCCACCATATCTTTGTGTGACCAGGAGAAAGCTGCTCGTTCGGAGGTGAGGAATTCGATTAGCTGGGTCCGAACTTCCGGTTTAAGCCCGGTGCCAATGTTTGTCTTTTTCCCTGGGTTGGTTAGATCAAGTTCGACTTCTTCTGTCTCTTCTGACTCTCCCGCAGGAGGCAGTGGTTCGCTTCGGGCGAAGTGCTGCTGGGCGCATACTGCCTCAAAGCTTGCATAGTAACACTCCTTAGCGGCGTTCTGCTCACCTCGAATTGTGCAAATTCCTCCTGCGGTCGGAAACTTGACCACCTGATGGAAAGTAGAAGGAACAGCCTGCAATTTATGCAGCCAAGGTCGACCTAGCAGGGCATTGTAAGCGCTAGAAGCATCGACGACCATAAACGATACATCATGATGTGTCCCGCCACAATAGGCTGGTATTACGATTGTCCCGATAGTCATTTGGATACCTCCATTGAACCCAATCAGCGGGGTCTGCGATCGCAGGATTTTCTCCTCCGGGATCTCCATCTCTCTAAGAGCATGTAGAAACAGAATATTCGCCGAGCTCCCGTTATCGACAAAGATCCTCTTTACGAGACAGTTTGATATCAGTAGTGATATCACCAAAGCGTCATCATGGGGGTGGCTCAACCCTGGTACCTCTTCACTTGTGAATTCGATCGGATGGTGAGCCGGGTTTCTTCGTGGTGCTAACGCTTCTTCGCGAGTTAATCGCTTGGCCTTTTTGGCGGCTGATATGGAGATCCCGCTAATTTCCAACCCTCTGGTGATACAGTTGATGGTCCGCACCGGGACTGGAGGTTTATCTGCCTTTGGGGGTCCTGACTCGTTGGTTGATCCATCTCGCGCCCAAGTTCATTTTCCTCGGTCCGATAAGTACTCCGATAGAAAACCTTTCTTCAAAAGTTCAACTACTTCGAGACGCAGAGCCCGGCAGTCCACTGTGGTATGCCCGTGGTCATTGTGGAACTCGCAGAATTTCTGTATGTCACGTGAGGTAGGGTCGGCTTTCATCTTCTGAGGCCATTTCACCTTCTCAGGCATTTTTCTGAGCACGTTCTGGACTAGATCGGCGGGTGCAATTGAAAGTGTATACTCCGGGACATATGGGCCAAGGTGGTTGACCTGCGGCAGTTTGTTGTAAGGGTGTTGCCTCGGGGGGCGTCTATCTCGATGTTCCCGTCGGCCCTCTTCTCGCACGCTAGGCCTCCCGCTGCTGCGACGTGCTTGCCGGTAGGGCTCATCTTTCTCCCACTTGATGAGCGCCCATGCGCGATTCAGTGCGTCATCCATCGTCTGACAGGGGTAGATGGAGAGCTCGCGATATAAATCAGAATCTACGTTAAGGCCCTTGGTGAAGGCTCGTACGGCGGTGCTATTTGGGCAATTGGGCACCGCAACTAACTCCTTGTTAAACCTGGTCAGGTATGCCCTCAGGGACTCGCCCGGCCTCTGGATCACCGCATAGAGGTCATCTGGGTGCTTGTCGAGGCGTCTACTGCTGGAGTACTGGCGTATGAACAATTGGCGTAATTTCGCGAACGTGGAGATTGAGCTGCGGGGCAGGTTGATGAACCATTGTAGTTCGGGCCCCATCAAGCTTGATCCGAAGCTTTTACACATACAAGCTTCCATCAGAGCTCCCGCAATTGCGAGTGCCAACATCTTCTGCCAATATACGACAATATGGTTCTCCGGGTCTGCGGTTCCGTCATAAAGGCTGAAGCTTGGAGGGGCGAACCTGGGAGGCAGCTCGGCTTTTGCGATATTTGGTGAAAAGGGGGATTCTGCATAGCTCTCCTAAGGAATAATTCTCTCTGGTGCTGGTAGTCCCGGGATTCTGGAAAGTAAGGACTCGAAATAGCCGAGCCTTTGCTCGAACCTTTGCTCGATCTGTTGAATAGCTTGCAGCTCCGGCCAGCCTAGCTGACCGGTCTTGTTTCCCAAGTCTGGCCGGAAGGTTAATGGATTCTCTGGGATTCTCTCGGTGGTCCTCCCATCAGCAAGATCGAACTCCACTTCTAGATTTTTCGCGATATTTCTATCCGCACTCTGTGGCTCTTCGACGAGCGGTGGCCTACTGTTATTCTGCAGCTGCAGTCTTCGATTCTCCCTCTCTAGGAGTTCATTCTTCCTTGCCATCTCTTCTATCAAGCTTCTTGTGCTCTGCACTTCTGTTACCAATATCGATACATGTGGATCTGTCAGAACGTTCGGGGGTGGCGGAAGGAACGTTAGTTCTCCGAGCGGCTTTGCGTCGAATGCCTTCATTAGGTCGCTCACCATTCCTCCTGCGTTTGGTGGGGGCGGAGTTCCTCTACCAGTCGCAGCGGTCCGGCCTCGCCCAGCCGTAGTTCCTCGCGGTGGCACGGGAGCAGCATCCTTGACACGGCCTTCCGCCGGTGCGTCTTTTTGGTCATCGGTCTTGTGCGTCTTTCTCGGATCGTCGCCCATTCCTCTAAAAAAAATCAGAATTTGTTCTCGAGGCCCTTCTTCTAGCGCAAAATTGTTGAGGTTCGATTTATTCAGGATTTGGAGCCCCGAGAACTTGAGAATAACATGATAGGAATAGACGTGCTTGCAATATGGAAAATTGAACAGGTAAAAAGATAGAATCAATCTAATCTAGCTATGAAGAACTTTATCTTGATCTGAAAAGCTTTTTAAAAAGAACAAAACGAATTCAATCCTCCTCTTTCACGATGTCTCGAGGAGGTATTTATAATGAATAGATGGCTCTAGGGTTTCCGTGCTGTTCTCAACTGTTTGGGTGATGAGGCCGTGAATCTCGGAACAACTCGCCATCGTGGTAGTTTTGACAGCTCCGATATCTTTGCGAAATGACCGTTTGGCACGTCGTTGGTTAATAGTAATGACGGTTCGAATTTTCCGCGTCAGACCTCTCCTTGGCTTCTTGGAGTGGGGACAGCCTTGATCGAACTACTCTGTGTACTTATCGAACCACTCTCTTCGAACTACTTCTCCACAGGCAAACCTTGGCTCGAACTGGATCCTTTATCTTCGCTGGGCCCGGAACACTATGGGGCCCCAGTCTGGTAGACTTTTCGGGTCGGGTCTGTTCACATTTCCAACACTAAGGTTTTTGATCCTAGTATTAAATTAGAAGGTGTTTTTTCTTTTATTGATACATATTATACCGCTTTATCAACCTTAGCATTTATAGGGCCCGACGAAATTATTCCTTTAGAACATTTGAACCTCCCCTCCGCCGATGTAGTTAAAACCCAATTTAGTTCAACATTACGTGAAACTTACGATTCATTTTGTATCACATATAGCCACTTAGTTCAAATTAGATCTACCTCTAGGACAACTACTTCCGGCCAAACTAGTGCTAACCCCTTGTAAGCTAGAATCCATAATATTATGTCTCAAAACCGTCCCTCTAGTTCGCAACAAAGCGAACTAGATGTTTATTTGTCGGAAATATATGTTGGTGATTGTATGCAGGTTCAAGAAGATGAGGATGACAACTCTCCACCCGAGGTTGATATTCTACTATGGTGGTCAAGACGTCAACAACAATACCCAATCCTAAGTACGATGGTGAAGGAGTTCTTAGCCGTCCCCGCATCAACGGTTGCCGTGGAACAAGCTTTTAGCTCGGGTGGCTATATATTGGATGAAATAAGGTCTAACTTGACACCGGCCAATTTGGAAGCACAAGTTATACTTAAAGATTGGAGAAATGCCGAAGATCGAGAGCAACAACCGGAATGGAGGCACGTATTCAACAACGAGGACGCTTACAACTCCGAAGCAAGCGCGGCAAGTACGAATGCTTCCGATGGCCTAGGTGATGCGGATTTCGACTCCGATTAAAGGTAAGTAAGGTAAGAAAGTATGTGGGCTTTGATTCCCTTAATGAAAATTAAGGGATACATAGGCAACTTAATATTAAGGTAAAAAATTAAGTGCAAACCATTTTCAATTAACCCCGCCCGCCCCCCCCCCCCCCCTTATTATCAAAGTTTTTTTAAAAAAAAATTCAAATTATTTTATAGTTCTAATTTTCAATTATTGTAATAATATTAGTTCTTTAATCTTGTAATTTGTATAACTTGTGTAGTTCAAAAAAATTGTAAATATCCATTCATTATTGTAATTGTAATCTTAATTTATAATATACTTTCTATATTTTTGTGTTTATTTAATTTGTGTACAAACTAAAAAAAATACAAACAAACTAAAGAAAATATATTAACAATTAAAAAAAAATTGGGTCGAACCTCCGGTTTGGAACCGAAACCGTAACCTTCTCTAGACGGGCCGGTTCAGGTTCCATTTTCTTGGAACTGCCGAATCGACGGTTCCGAACCGGAACCGGCCCGTGGCCATCTCTAAAATTATCCATTCTCCCAAAATTATTCAAACTACCAAAATTCGCAACAATTTTCAAATGTTAAATTTCAAAATTTTTCATATTCTCCTAATTTTAATAACCCTCATTCCTCTTAAGATGTTGAATCTCTCAGTACCAAAATGCCAAAAGGTTCAAAAACTAATTGGTGTGTAAAAGAAGATGTATCCCTCATGTCTTCATGGATCTATGCTAGTGAGGATAGCAAACGCGGAAAAAATTAGAAGAGAAGCTCGTTATGGGGTCGTGTAATTGTATCACAGTCGTCAAGCAAAAAACTCAAATGATCTCAACAAAAGGAACATTGAATCAATGAAAGATCGTTGGAAACGACTTAGTGACAATGAAGAGGACAATGATGAAGATGATGGTAAAAGCCACAAGAGATCAAAAACATCTAAAGATGAGGGGTATTCTGTGCCTTCTGGTGAAGAAACTCCAACTAGCAGAGCTTCTATTTCCCGCCCAATGGGTAGAGACAAGGCAAAAAGGAAAGGAAAATGTAATGTTTCTACATCTAATTCATCTAATGAATTTGTTGCAGAATTACGTGCAATGAGAATCTCCAAAGATAATAAATTGGAGTTTATGAAGAATGTTGTGACAACAAAAAAAGAGATGGATAAATGAAGATGTATAATAAAACATTGAATACCTTGCTGGCAAAACATGTTAACTCCAGTAGAAAAAGACCTCAAAATTCGTCTGATGATTTATATTTTATTATTGATTCAAATGAGTAGATGAGAGAAGGGATGACGTGGAATGAGAGAGAAAATGGGTAGTTATTCATCTACCCGGAGAAAAAATTTGTGGTGGTTCTCCTCTTATTTTTTCTCACACGCGCTTATCTCTATCGTGCGAAAAAAAAGACGGCAATTGTGTTACACGCGCCTTGATGCAGCTGGGGTGATAAATGTTCGTGGGCTTGGGGGTGGGGTGGAGTTGTTTGATTGTTTATATATATATATATATATAGATGCGATCCAGTGAGAACCACTCTTACCATAAGAAATAAGAACTAATCCTCGCCATTGATTTTGATGAATGAACGCTCAGGATTTTACTAAAATTTTCGGTCATTATATCTCAAAAAACCTGCATTATAGGGTATTTTTGTCATTTTGTACTTATTTAAGGTTCTGTTTGCATATTCTATCTCGACATTCATTATATATCTAACAAACATGCATTATATACATAGGAAACATGCATTATATGGTATTACTCTTATTTTAGAACAATATTACTATCATTATACGATATTACTTCCTCTATTATATATAATATTACTAATATTACTGCATTCATTATATAAGAAATCGTGTACTGTTAAGAGAATTATGCAGGTTATACATGATATTATTTTTATTTTAGAGAAAATTATATTACTTTCATTATAATGCACATGTTATTACTATATAATAAATAACAAGTGCAAACATAATGATGAATGATGATTTCGCAGAAAAAACATGTTGCATTTTTTCTATCATATTTTGCATTATATACTATAATTTCCAGCATTATATTGTGCTATTGTATTCATTATATAACTTCATGCATTATATTGACCTCGACATGCATTATATACCTAGCAAACATTCATTATATACCGAACAAACATGTATTATATAATATAGTAATATACATTTATATAATATAACAAAAAAACACATAATTAAAAATATATATATATATGATCAACTTTTATAGCAACTATGATATTATCTACAGTATGCAAAGATAATGAATTTTAATTTTTTTTATCTTGCAGGAAAAAAGTTGTTGCATTTTATCTATCATATTTTGCATTATATAATATAACTTCATGCATTATATTGTGCAACTCTGTTCATTATATAAGAATTCGTGTACTGTTACGAGAATTATGCATATAATCACTAATTTTCATTTTTTACGATGATTTTTAAATCGAAACATATGCAATAGGGATTTCGTTTGAAAGGTAATTAAATTACCTTTAATTTGATATATGATAAATTAAAAAATAATCTAAATCGAAGGAGATATGATCATTTAAAGATTTAGGATGATTTTAGAGGAGAGTGAAATAATATTACAAAATTACCCTTTAATGCATGTTTCACTACACTATAATGCAGACGGGATTTATTTAGTCTTGAGCATTGGATCATCAATTGTATGGCCGAGATTAGTTCTTATTTTCACATGGTAAGGGGTGTTCTCATATGATCACTCCCCTATATATATATATTATAAATTTAATTTATATTAATAAATTGCAACGACTATTTTTTCAAGTCTATAAATAGATAACATTCTATGTAATATAATTATATTAATTACGATAAATAATATTTTATTAACTAATAATTAATTAATTAAATTTAATTTAATTTAAAATACTTAATAAAAAATATAAATAAATATTTCTGGTATTATATATTAAGAAGTGGTTATTGTGGGAAATAATATCTTTTATTTCACTCAACTGGAAAAAGTAAATACAACAAGGTATATATAGAGTAGCTAAATTAAATCTATTCTAAGATACATAAAGATACAAACAATCTTGTTAAACAAGATTACAAAAGATATATGTATATCTAATATCTATATCTCAAGACCCCCCCGCAAGCGAAGACGGCGGTGATAGTCGAAGCTTGGAACAGAAGTGTTCGAATAAGCTTCTCGATAAGCTCTTAGTAAATATATCTGCAACTTGATCTTCAGAAGGAACAAACTTGGTCTGAAGTTTGTTAGAAGTGACGAGCTCACGGACGAAGTGATAGTCAATATCTATATGCTTTGCCCGTTTATGAGAGATTGGATTCTGAGTTAGAAAAAGAGCACTTGCATTGTCTGAGTAGAGGCAAGGAGTTGAGAGAACTTCGAACTGCAGCTCACGAAGAAGATTCGAGATCCATTGCATCTCTGAGGCTGTGTTAGCAATGGCACGGTATTCTGATTCACAACTTGAGCGAGAAACCGTTGGCTGCTTCTTTGCACTCCAGGAGACCAAGTTAGGGCCTAAAAAAATAGAATAACCATATGTAGAGTGGCGTGTGTCTGGGCAGCGTGCCCAATCGGCGTCAGAGAAGCCACGCAGATGAGCACGTCCGTGGCTGAAAGTGAGGCCAAAACGAACTGTTCCCTTGACGTAACGAAGAATTCATTTGAGGGCCTGAAAGTGGTCGATTGTCGGACTCTGTTGATATTGACTCATGGTGTTGACAGAATAAGCAAGGTCCGGATGGGTTATAGTAAGATACTGCAGCGCACCTAATAGAGACCTGTATAGTGTAGGATCCTCAAAGGCGCGCCGTCGGCAGTGAAGGTTGCGGCGCGCCGGGAGCCAAGGGAGTTGACACGGGCTTGGCGTCAGTCATATTGGCGCGTTTGAGAATATCCAAGGCATATTTAGTTTGAGTGAGATAAATACCAGTCGCATAATGAAAAGCCTCCAGACCTAGAAAATATCCAAGCTTACCCAGATCTTTGGTGTTGAATTCCTTGTTTAACCGTGAGAGGAGAGTCGAGATAGCAGTAGAATTGTTTCCAGTGCTGATGATATCGTCAACATAAACCAGTAGATAGATAAGAACACCTGATTTTCCGAAGACGAAGAGAGAAGTGTCGGAAGTGCTGCATAGAAAACCCAAGGACAATAAGAATGCCCGAAAACGCTGGTACCAAGCTAATGGCGCCTGGCGGAGACCATATATAGCTTTCTGTAGACGACAAACGTGAGAAGGGTAGCGTGAGTCAGTAAAGCCAGGTGGTTGTTCCATGAATACTGGTGTAGATAGAACGGTGGCTGTAAGAGCGAGAGAGGGCGAGCCAAACATCACGTGACGTAGAGCATCCAATAATAACAGCCATGGACTCTTCGGTCAGAGTAGAGACGAGAAACAACTTAATTAGTTGATCACACAAGTACCATGTTGAGAATTCCGGATTCGCAGTGGGAAGACCGGCGGCGGTAGACATCGTGCGCGGAGGAGCCGAAATCGTACCATCAATATAGGGCATGAAATTTTGTGTGATAAGTAGGGGTTCTATTTGAGCATGCCAAAGGAGATAATTGGAGGAGGTGAGTTTAATGTTCACCATATGAATAATCGTAGAAAGGGGCAACGTGGGGAGGTCGCCAACATCGACGGGGGCAGCCATGATTGGCGCGAAAAAAAATCGATGGGGAGGAGATAAAAAACTAGGGTTTAGCCAAGATTAGGCTGATACCATGTGGGAAATAATATATTTTATTTCACTCAACTGGAAAAAGTAAATACAACAAGGTATATATAAAGTAGCTAAATTAAATCTATTCTAAGATACGTAAAGATACAAACAATCTTGTTAAACAAGATTACAAAAGATATATGTATATCTAATATATATATCTCAAGAGTTATGATACTTGGGACTCATAAATAATTAAAAGTAAGATAAATAAAAATAAGTATAAAAATGCAGTGGAGGTAGATATTGATGTTTGCATTGTGGATATATTGAGCAGTTGGATGTGGTGCAGATGTGATATATTTTGTTTAAAAATAAAAGTGGGAATGGATACAACTAGCCACTTTGAATAAGTGGGTATGTTTTATAGCCACAAGGATAAAAATATAAGTTTTCTAGCCACTTTGTACTTTTGTCTTTTTCTCTCTTCCATTTTCGGCTACAAGACAAAATTTACTTTATTAAAGTTGTTTCCATTTTCGGAAATATTCATTATTTCATTTATTTATTCATTTATTTAATTTTGAGCAATTAATTTGAACTACCAAGGTAGTTGTAAATTTATTACAACCTTTTACAAACAAATATTTTCGGTTGTACGAGGAAGGAAACATTTTAAAAATTATTTGAAGATTGTTGAGAGGGTTTAGAGAGAGAAAAATCGAAGGTATGTTGATTTCAACCATTTTTCTTATTTTCGATTCGTTTTCTGCGTTATAATGATGTTATGTGTTCAAAATCGACATGCATATCTTAGTATCGACTTGTATATCTTAGTTTTTTAGAAAATATCGCGATTTTAGGACTGTTGTTCGTAAAAAAATACGCAGAGAACTTAGGGAGAAACCCAGAAAAATCAAGATCTCGTGATAAAATCGAGATCTCGAGATGATGTCGAGATCTCGAGATGATGTCGAGATCTCGACTTCACCATATCGAGATCTCGACATTATCTCGAGATCTCGATTTTATCACGAGATCTCAATTAATTTTAATTAAATTCCGATATCTCGATATTATTATCGAGATCTCGAATTGTCTGCTGGAATATGCTCCTGATTTTTTTTTAATATTTTCGTTCATTTATCACAGATGTCGTATCAACGTTTCATCATACGTCATGGTGGGGCTTGGGACAGATCCGAGTATATGGGCGGAGACGAGCAATTGATTTGTTTGAGACGTGAACGGATCTCCTACAATACCATTTTGTCCGAGATTCACGAGATCATGCACTGTGATCTCCTCAGTACTAGCTACTGCTTGTTTACATGATCAGTATATCTGGGGGCTCGAGGCATGTGAAGGCTGGACTGAAGACCGATGAAGATATTATGCGGATGCTATATGAAAATAGCATTGATCCAATTATATATGTGGTCACCAAATTGAAGCAAAATCAGTCTGGATTTCAGGCACCTCAGTCACAGTCACAGCGATCAACACGAATGGGTGGTCCTAGCATCTCATTAGCTGATGATTTCGTAGATGAGTATGAGGCGGAATATACAGATGATGATGATGATGATTATTGTGATGATGATGATGAGGAGGAGGAGGAGGAGGAGGCAAGCGAGGAGGAGAGGGACGAGGAGGAGGGGCGGAGTCGGTTGTTTGAGTCCTTGGTCAGTGATTTTTCTAGATGGATTCTAGCTCCTGGGCGAATGGATCAGTACGGACTATCTAACAATAACTTGAGTCTGTCCGTGGCTGCAGCTCGACATGATCAGGAAGTAAGGAGTTGGGTACTTCCTTTAATAGAGGTTGATGCTCCTGAGCGTTTGGAGTAGATTATTCCCGCAGATTGGGCCCCGACTCAGCTGTGCATTGGAGCGACATTTAGCAGCAAGGATGAACTTGACCTTGCTGTAGGACTGCATCACCGATTGGAGTACTCCACAGAGAGGTCCAGCGCTACTCGGCTCAACTACAGATGCAAGCATGGGAATGGTTGTCCTTTTATGCTGCGTGCAAGACAATCTGGAACTGTTTGGAGAGTATTCAAGTGTGATCTGATGCACAGCTGCCAGACGGATATTGATCGTGTTGCTCCCCGCAGAGTGCCCGCAAGAGTGTTGGGTAAGTATTTCTCCAGTAAGTTGGCGGCGGAGGGCGCTATTCTAAAGCCGAAGGAGATGATGTCTGAATTGTTGATTCAATTCGGCATCAAGATTGATTACAGTTTTGCCCTGCGGGCAAGAAACATAGCCATTGCAATGGTATTCGGCGAGTGGGAGAAGTCTTATGCGATGCTGTCGGGCTACTTACACATGCTACAGTCTCGTAACCCAGGCACGATGTATGATATATCCACTTCTTCGGAGAGTTTGTTCAAGCACATGTTTCTGGCGTTTGCTCCTTGCATCGATGCATTTCACAGCTTCATGCGCCCAGTGATTGTTGTAGATGGCACGCATCTGAAGGGCAAGAATAAGGGAATGTTGTTTGTTGCGGTGACGAAAGACGGCAATGAACAATTATTTCCCCTTGCTATCGGGATTGGACCCATAGAGGATGATGAGTCGTGGATGTGGTTCATGCATCGCTTGCATGTGTGCTTCGGGGATCGCAAAGGACTGATCATTGTCAGTGATCAGCACAAGAGCATAAAAAATGCAGTTGAGTTAGCATTTCCGAATGCTACGCATGCTATTTGCTACTACCACTTGGCGAATAACATGTCGAGGTACGGTCTGCAAGTTGGTGCTGTTTTACGAGATGCAGCCTACTGTTATAGGCACGATGCATTTCAAAAGCACATGTCTACTTTGGAGATTCTGAGCAAAGAAGGAGCTTACAAGAGGCTTTTGGATATAGGAGTCCACCGTTGGTCGAGATCTCAGTGCCCTGGTACCCGATTCAG
The DNA here is from genome assembly GCA_026898455.1 of Plectranthus barbatus. Classification (NCBI taxonomy): domain Eukaryota; kingdom Viridiplantae; phylum Streptophyta; class Magnoliopsida; order Lamiales; family Lamiaceae; genus Plectranthus; species Plectranthus barbatus. The sequence goes on along the minus strand of JAPKLW010001885.1, from coordinate 108,410 downwards.
CTTCATGACGTCCAATGCAGCCGAATCCCTCAACTCTCGTTTGTTATGGGCAAGGCGATTACCTATATGTGCCCTTCTTGAGACTTACAGAGCTATGGTTGAGCGATGGTTTGACGAGCGACGAGCGGCTGCACGGTCTAGAGATCATGCTCTGACACACGTAGCTATGACGAAATTAACAGAGTAGTCCGAATATGGGCGACAGCTTGTAGTCAGAGGCACCACCATGCCACACATATACAAGGTGGAAGGGCAACAGAGAAGCTACAATGTCGACTTAGAGCACAGAAAGTGTGAGTGTCGTCAGTTCGATCTCGATCTGATTCCATGTTGTCATGCGGCTGCCGCCCTCAGGTAATATGTTAATTCGAACTTTCATTATTGCAAATATCTTAATAAAGATTATTATAACATGTGTGTCTTATTTTTCGATTGTCAGATATATTTCGCAGCCGATATCAGAGTACGTGCCACACTACTACAAGCAATTCACTCTGCTACAGACATATCATCACACCATTATGACTGTGCCGCATCCATCGGATTGGGTACTCCCATCGGAGGTAACATCTTATGTTGTGAGACCACCGATAGTAGTTCGACAGGCTGGCCGTCCGAGGATGAGTAGAGCACGTTCTGGTGCTGAGAGTTCGACCACGCGCAGATCTCAAGTATGTAGGAGGTGTCGACAATCCGGTCACAACTCACGTGCCTGCACTACTTATATTGCCATTGGTGAGGTGGATTTGAACAGTCCTCCACCCCAAGACGGGCCACGTAGGCGACGGGCAAAGACATGTAGTATCTGTCAGCAGACGGGGCATACAAAAAGAAAATGTCCGGAGAGAGTTGACCATATGAGTGAGTAGTGGTACTTGCTTTATTTTTGTTTGCGCATTTATGAAGAATTGATCAGTTGTTGTTAAGGTATATTGGTTTATATTAATTCTGGTGATATTGTGGTTGATATTTGGATGATTTTTTGAGTTCTTATTTGATCTGTTTAGGTGTTTTGGTTTTTATACGAATTCAGGTGGATTTTACAAAATTGAAATGGAATATCGTGATTTGGAGTTCAATATGTCGAGATCTCGGCATCCTGATTTCGAGATCTCGACGTCATATTGAGATCTCAAAATCATGATGTCGAGATCTCGACATATTGAACTCCAATAATTGAATCAAGGCAATAATTGAACAACTTTCACGTGAATACCCCCATTTTCGACATATCACATCACTATTACTTTTTGGACATGAATTTCTATGTCAATACTACTTTTTACTCGATAAATGCCAGCAAAGATTCTCAATTTGACTACATTATTGAACAACTTTCACGTGAACTACTCTGCACAATAATTTATTTTTTTAAAACAATTTTTTTTTTCTAAATTTAACTTCTATTTAAGGGTGGAGGAATTTACTCAAACTATATTCCATTCAAAATATGTTCTTCCTCTTTATTCCCCTCATACGTGCACTTGCTCAAATAGAAGATGATTTTTTCTACGTCAAACAGTCCGGTAGAGGATTAACTTGCAGCTTCCTTTTTCTATTTATTCCATCATCCTTTATTTTATTCATATTTTACTCAAGAATAAAGGCACTTGCTCAAATGGAAGAGGATTTTTTCTACGTCAAACAGTCCGGAAGAAGATTTTTCCTATGTCACATGTAGGAAAAAGTCCTTCATCCGGAAAAGACATCAAGGGCAAGGAGCAAATACAACATCTCCTTCACTAGCTCGGTCCTTGTTCCAGATTCCTCCACGTCTTTCTCCTTTTCCCGAAACTACAAATGGGGCAAGATATTAGCTTCTTTGTTTGTAGAAACGGGAAAGAGATGAAAGCTTATAGTAGTAAGTGAGCTGCTGCAACATCTCATGCAAGCACAAAATGGGCACGGGAACCCCCCGGCAATGCTATCTCCTTAAATGGAAGAGGATTTTTCCTACGTCAAAATGTGTATCAAAATGTCTAATATTTTAGACATATTGTCGAATAATATTCGCATTCAATTTTCTGTCATTTGAAATATATTTCGGATTTTATTTAAATGGGAATATCGTGATTTGAAAAACACTAAGTCGAGATCTCGTCATCCAATCGAGATCTCGACTTCATGTCGAGATCTCGATTTGAAATCGAGATCTCGACTTGGTCATTTGGAAATCACAATACCCCATTTCGCAATTTGTAGGGTTTGAGTCGAGACAAATTCAATTTGTTGTCTCGACATGTCTCGAAATCAATTTCGAGATCTCGATTTTCTGGATTATTGTCTAATTGGATGTTTAATTCACTAATTTTCGAGGATAATCAACTCATATAACACTCATTTAGATTCGATAACAAAGAAACTTGCAAAAATTCATTCATTACAAAGATGTTTGATTTGTATTATACTACTTCTACTTCATCCTATTCAAACATGAATAAGGTATGAACATTTCAAATATAAACATCTTATGCATGCATAGATTCAAATTTATAATGTCTTATGTTAAATGAACTTTAAAGTGTTAAATAAATGTTAAGTAATGTATGTTTAAACTGTATAATGTTTTAATTAAAGATTAATTATAATTAATTACTTAATTACGCATTTCGAGATGAAATAGGAGATTTCGAGATCTCGATTTGATCTGTTTTTCCATAAAATCCATTTAATCATGTTCAGCTTAAATACACCAAAATGCAAATTCATATCAATCACAAAATACATCAAAATGCAAATTCAATATTAATAATAACAATAGAAAATAGTACTACAACTGTTCAGCTTCTCGAGCTTCTGTTTCTCTACACCAACTTACAATCCTAGCACCTACAAGCTGCCTATAATGAATTGTAAACTCATAAGTAAGGTCACTAACTGGAGCTCTCCTCCTTCTAAGTAGTAACCTATCAACAAAAATCATACAATATACTCCACAACTATGTGAATCTAACTACATGGGCATCTCAGTAAAATCCTTAATCAGAGAAAAATTACCAAGGATTCTTACACGAGGAGGATCGACCATGTCCCAGTACCCGGCAGTTTCAAGGACACGGGGGAGTGATACAAGAAGTGGTCGGAGTTCCTTGTCCCGCTTCAGATAGAGAACTGGGTCAGATGGATCATTTAAAGCGTGGAGAAGTGAGTCATATAACTCAACGGTCCAGCTATGAAGATCAATCCGTACAGTGACCCAGTGATCGTAGAGATGGACAATCCCGATCACCTAAAATACAAATCAACACAATTAAAGTTAACATGAAAACTAATAGAACAATTTAATATGAAAATATGTCACTTACATGTTTGGCCTTGTACCAACTCCTAAAGCCAGACATTCCACCACGACCCTGGACAACTTTCACTAGATCATCATGGGGCTCCCACCAATCGTTATTATCAACAGCCTGTCCTCGTTTTTTCTTTGGGACTTTTTCCCATTTTAGCAAGATACGGTCCTGCACATAATATACATTATAATATGAAATGAAAATTAAAGAATAAAAAAAATTTAACATTCATTACTTACAAAGAAAGAGGGGTCTAATATGATAGTGCTGTCCGGGTCAACACCGTCCTCAAGTAAGTTGCTGTCAGCTCTGGCAACCATGTCTCGTGACATACGCATGAAGATCTGCAAAAGCTGATATCACAAAAAAAAATTAATATAAAGCAGATAATATAAAAATTCACAACTAATAGTTATGCACTTACATCTTCTGTAATATCCTCCTGCGGGTCATTAAGTGGCCGGAAATATAGCTCCCTACTCATAACCAATCCCTCCTCAGGCAACCTGACTTGCTGCGTGATATCGTCCATGAAAGACAGATATTCTGTCATCATCTTCGGAGCAGGAACACGAAAGGGGGCGGTGCGGCCAGCAGCGAATGAGGCGGTGGGGCCCGCAGTCGATGAGGTGGTAGGCCCCGCAGTAGATGAGGTGGTGGGGCCAACGGTATGAGAGGCGGTGGGGCCCGCAGCCGATGACGAGGTGGGGCCAACTGGCTGAGAGGCGGTGGGGCCCGCAGTCGATGAGGTGGTGGGGCCAACGGGCTGCGAGGCGGTCGGGCCAAAAGTCTGGCCAAAAGAGGAGGTTGTCCAATCTGAAAAGATAATATAAATATATAAGTAAAATATAGTCAAATATAAATCAAATTAAACACAAGTACCTCTAGAATAAGGAGGATACGGTGGGGCCCATGTCTCGCTACGGCGAGGGCGGCAGAGAAGTGTATCTGCGAGGTCCAGTAAGAAGACCTTCAACCTATGAGTAACCCTGGCAGACACCGGCTCCACAATATTCTGACTCACACGATCAGCTACCGGCACCATCAGTCTATCTGCGACTGGCCCAATAAGTCGCTGAGCCACCGGATCAATCATCGTCTCTGCCAATGGCTTAATAACCCGATGTACCACTGGATCAATGATCATATTCGCTAATGGATATATAAGCTGTTGCGATAGTGGTGGCATATCTCGCTGCACCGCTGGATCAATCATGCGATCAGCCACTGGAGCAATCATGTAATCTGCTAGTGGCTGCACGAGCCCTGCTCTCAGTGGTGGAAGAAGTGTATCTGCTAGTGGCTGCACGAGCTGACCAGCCAATGGCACTGCAAATCGCACCATGTCATCCATGGACATCCCGTACCCCTCGTACCATGGAGGCTGTCCAGTCTGAAAAGATAATATAAATATATAAGTAAAATATAATCAAATAAAAATCAAACAAATTTAAACACAAGTACCTCTCGAGGCTCTGCAGATGCGGAACGCCGCGGGCGCTTCTTAGCCCGTCGCCGAGGAGAAAAATGAGTAGGCTCGAAAGAAGAGCGGACTGGAACCTCAAAACCACCACTCCCCATTTCGAACTCAGGCCATGGGTCGCGTTGTAGCGGCGACTGCTGCGGCGGCGGCGACTACTGCGGCGGCGGCGACTGCTGCGGCGGCGGCGAGGGCTGCGGCTGAGGTGATGGCTGCTGATGTGGCGGCGACTCCGGCTGCTCATGTGGCGGCGACTCCGGCTGCTCCGGAACCCTCCTCGAGGTACTAGAAGATGATCGCTGAGAGGCTGATCGTCGGGGCTTGAGGCCCCTATAAGGTATAAATCTCCGAATCAACGGGTTCTCAGCATTCCTCAAGCTGAGCCAACTCTCAGAATCGGCCTCATCATCTGTCGGCTACAGTGTAGTACTGCAAGCATGCTGAAAAGAAACATAAATGAAATAAATCAAATAATACTTAAATTATAATATAAGTATTAAAAACTGTAAACAATAATTACCTCATGTCTGAAAAAAGTGGTGAAGTCTGAGTCCCTAATATAAAGAGGTCTCCACAACAGGCATCGAGGCCTAGTCTCCTGACCCTCCTCTGGCTCAATGCGCTTCGCAACTAAGGCTGCCAGATCAGGGATCACCTCGTACGACCATGCCTGCAAAATAATGCAAATAATTTACAATTCTTGTCTTTTATAAATTAAAAATTAAATAAATAAAAAAAATTACTAACAATTACCTCCAACACCCAAAAGGGGCCATATACATGCACTAAAGGGACCTTCATTGTCTTTGATGATCTGATCACGACAGACATCTGATACAGCAAAATACTGAAAGACCACGAGCCCCAAGGGAATGCCCTCCACTGATGAGGTCTCTCCACCAATGCATAAATCCAGGGGTCTACGTGTCGCTTCCCATCGTGGCACATCAGCATACGGTAGAAAAATAGAATCTCAGCGATCTTCACGTAATCATCAGCAGAATCGCTCAAATTCAGCTCGGTTCACAAAAATCAGCATGCAACTGGTCAACAGAAGGAATGGTAGTGTAGTGAGAAGATAAACAACCATCATCCGGCAAAATATGAACTCCAGTAGGGTCAAAACCCGAATCTCCGAACCGCAGCCCGGTCATCAAACAGAACTCATCAGCGCCAAATCTAATGTTGGTTTCACCAACACGAAACCACAGCTCGTTCTCGGCTCCCTCCACCTCAATCTCGTGGGTGATCAGTGCCCACATAGCACGTATCGTGCTCTTCTTCCACCGAAAACTCAGAAAATGACCGAACGGTCCTTCCCTAAATAATTCCAAACTCTCCTCTCCGAAGCTCAACAAACGAACCCGAATATCGTCAAGAATGTCCCGGTCGTAAAAATTCATCGACCGCGGGACTTTGCCCTGCAAACTGGGTCTGATCCACTCCCAAACCTGCAATTAAATAAAATATAATATGTAAATAAAAGGGAAATTAAAAGAATTAAAATCAGAATTCAA
>JAPKLW010001885.1:79248-97120 GCA_026898455.1 Plectranthus barbatus | reverse complement strand
CCTTGTGGCTGCCGGAGAATCCAGACGAAAGGTAATCTTGAAAGCTCAAGTGAGAAAGCCAGTTCATGTATCTGCTCCAGTGGCATCTTGTACTCGCTCCCGAATCCTACAAACAATACCGACTTGGGTTTTTGTCCATCCAGCCATTGGAAGGTGTCGGGGCAGCTTGATGTAATTGATGTGTTCTTGTTTTGTTCTGGTATTGGAGGAAGCACGCCAATAGGTAAAACTGGTTTCTGGTATAGTTGTTGAATTTTTTGAATGTTCTCCTCCTCAAACTCATGGCAGGTTCTCACCAAAACAAAGCTGCTGTGATCCAGGACCTTCCCCAAACGTTGGCCACTGGAGACGCCCGATGCATCAGGGACGTGTATGTTTCCTACCTCACCCGTTACATGGCCACTCTGGTTCATCTCTGGGGTTGGACATGATTTCACGGACTGCAGCTCAGCTGGTGACCCCAGGAAAGCCAATGTAGCAGCTGCGAATGCACTGAAGAATGCAGTGGGAATGCCGAATTTGGCAGCTACTGGTGCCATCCAGTATGGAGCGAAGTCGAGCAGTATGAAATGCGGGCGGGCTTTTTGTAGTAGATGCTCGAATGGCTGAGCAAGAGTGTCGTGTGCCGTCTTCAAGAACGACACCTGTTCATTCTGGAGATCGACCGTCGCCTCGCAATTGTCGGGCAATCCGTCGACTGGCTGCATTTGGATTTCCACAAGCTTCATTTTGGGTTGTAAAGCTGATGGAATGGGAGGCAATCTGTGGAGGTTTCTTGGGGTGGAAACATATGAAACAGACACCCCTTTTGCAGCTAACCTCTTGGAAAACTCGAAGTAGGGGAGCATGTGGCCAAATGCCAGCCATGGAAACATCATTATATGGTATTTTTCTGCTTCCATTTTTTGTTACAGATGTTTCAAGCTTGAGTTGTGATGCAGTTGTCGTATATAGACACACACAGTGGCGTAGAGATGATAAAAAACTATGTTCACATGTTTTTACGCCGGAGCGGTCAAGACCATATCATGAATGATGACCTTTAAAATTTTATATTCAGCTGTTAGATTTGGTGCAGATCTTATATGGTTTTTTCTTTTAAAAAATAAAATTGAACTGTTGTTATAAAAGCATAAACAATTGAAATTACAAAAATGTTTTATCTTTTTCGATGCAGCGTCGCCGGCAAAGTGAGGGAGCTTATTTTTTTTAAATGCAACTTTGCATTAACATAAAGGTGGGTGCTTCTCTCTCTCTTAGGTATAGTGGTTTGTCCCTTAATCATATTATAGTGATGAAAGTGATTTCTCACTGACCAATAAATATTATGTATTTGTCACTGACCAATAAATAATATGAATCTGTTTTATGCAGTGTTTGGCAGCACGTACGCAGATATTTTATAAGTAATAACTTAACATACTTGTTATTGTTAAGACTATCTCTACTAATAACTCAACCTAACAATAAAATATTATTTTTTGTCTCTTCTAACTACAAAACTTACAACCTAATTTAATTTATGCTCTAGTAATAATATCCACCCAACATAAATTATATAATTTTTTATATTAATATTTCAATATGTATTATTTATAATACTTTTTAATTATATATTTATATAAAATATATAACTATAATAAAAATTACTCTTAAAAATTTAATATTTGACTTGATAATAAAATAAAAATTACAAGAGTTGAAATAGAACTTAAACATAATACAACGAGTTACAAATACAAAAACAAACTACTAAAGTGATAGCACAAAATAAATTCAAATTACACATTTAATTATGAGCTCCAAATTTTGTACACATGTGCTCAATCAAGTCATGTTTAAGGGTCTGATGAGCTTCTATACTGCGAAATTCATTCCTATTAATCATATAAGAGGACTGACTCGAAATTCGTTGTGTAGAGTAATTTAGCGATTCAACATTTTCACCTTGCACTCCTGTAGGTATATCCATAAGAAATTCTCTGGGATCATGATAGTTTTGGTATGTATGTTGTTTATCTTCTACTATCATATTGTGCAAAATGATACATGCTATCATTATTTTTGCCATCACAATCTTGTCCCAAATAAGACATGGACGTCGAAGAAATGCAAACCGAGCTTGCAAAACTCCAAAGGCTCTCTCCACATCTTTTTTGGCAGACTCTTGATGTTGAGCAAATAACTTGTGTTTTCGGATCTGTGGAGCAATAATTGACTTGACAAATGCTGACTCTATCATTTTGACGACCATTCACTACGTAATTAACTTTTGGTGCTTGGCCTTCTAACACATCACTAAAGACAGGAGATTGATGCAGTACATTGATACAAAATGAAGAAGTGCTTCTCTTGTGGTAGGTCCACTCATTCGCAAGTATTCATCAACAACGTCGGATGATACTCTGTATGCGAGCACCCTTATTGCTCTAGTACATTTTTGTATTTGTGAAAGACATTGTCTGTCAGTGGCATTAGGTCTTCGTTGAAAATATTCATCATTGGCAGTGAGAACCTCCACTATACGAAGGAATAATGATATTTGCATGCGAAATCTCCGTCGGAACATTTCTGGAGTGTATGTCGGCCTCTCCACAAAATAATTAACATCAAACGCTCATGACCAATCTCGCGTTCTCTATTGATATATCTTTTTCTGTTTGTAGGTTGTGGAGCGCTTACAAATAGACTGTGGTTTCTTGTGATCATATTCTCGATGATTCCATCAATTTGTCGATCTTGTTGATGAACTTGTTCTTCCCACTCATCATATTCAGGCCATTCGAAAAATCAGAACTTGAGTCTGATGAAGATTTTTCATGGTGAGACATTTTGTGAAGTGAGCAAGAGGAATTATAAAAGGCAAATATTTTTGCGAAAGAAATAGAAGAGCTAATGAAGAAAGTGTTGTGCATTATTAATTTTTATGTATATGATATATATAGACAAATGAATGTGAAATATATCAGATTGTGAAAACTCTTTTTAGAAAAAAAGTAGCGCCATGTGACACCATTTTTTTTTTTTTTTTTATTGCAGACTCTCTCTATGCCTTCTTTATTTTTGTTGACTTTGCTTTACAAATAATGCAGGTAAGAAACTTTTCAGAGAATGCATGTGACGCCTTCTTTATTTTTGTTGACTTGCTTTACAAATAATGCAGGTGAGAAACTTTTCAGAGAATGCATGTGACAAATTAGACGGATTAGACATAATACATAGAAATACAATGAAACACATAGAAATACAACAAATAGAAATACATTGAAACACTTACTTGAACATCGAAATACCTAGAATTACATAGACAAATTACATGAAATACGTTAAAAAGAGAACAAATACATGGAAATTACATGAAATAAGATTAATCAGATTGTCCAAACACAAATGCCAGACAACGGGTTTTGAGCTCTTCTTCTTCTGGTGATAAATTATTTTTCGCCAGCAAGGTATTCAATGTCTTATTGTACATCTTCATTTTTTGTTGTGTTTTTCCTCTCATGCTCCATCTCCACTTTAGCAGCCGCAGCATTCTTCATAAACTCCAATTCATTATCTTTTGCGAGTCTCAATGCACGAACTTCTACAACAAACTCATCATTAGAATCAGACGTTGAAACCTTACCTTTGCCTTTTCGTTTTATCTTGTCTCTACCCATTGGACGGGAAATAGAAGCTCTGCTAGGGAGACTTTCTGCACTAGAAGACACAGAATACCCCCCATCTTCAGATATTTTTGATCTCTTGTGGCTTCCACCACCATCTTCAACATCGTCATTTTCATTTTGAGAAGGAAGTGATGTCATATCCCACTTCGGATGTTTGCATATAACTTCTTTGAAACAACAAAATCCTGAAACTTGCTTCTAGAGCCACCTTCTTCATAAATTGTCTGAGCTTCTTTTTTCGAGCATATGCCTCCTTGTAAGAACCCACCTACTTACTAACATTTTCATTAAGTCGATTCCAACGACCTTTCAGTGATTCAACGTTTCTTTCATTGAGATCATTTGGATTTTCTGCTTGTTGATCGTGATACAATTTATGTACATGAGACCAAAACGAGATTCCCTTCTGATTTTTTTCGCGTACGCTATCTTCACTAGCATAGACCAATGAAGACATGAAGGCTACATCTTCTTTCACACCCCAAGTAGTTTTTTATCCTTTCGGAGTTTTGTTACTAGGATATTGAACATCTTGAGAGGTTTGAGTTTGATTGAAATTGGGGGAGAAAGGAAAATTTTAATATTCAAAATTTGGAAATTGTTGAGAATTTTGGTAGTTTGAATAGTTTTGGGAGATAGGATAATCTTGTTGGCTTGGATCATTGAGATCATTTTGATTCATAACTAGATATTAGAAGGAAGAAACACTAGAGAAAATAGAAGTTGAGTTTGTGAATGAAAATGCATAAATATTAGATTCATTTAAAAAAAAATATATGAATTTTGATATAATTTATTATTATTAATTTTAAATATTTATTAATAATGTACATAAAATTATTACTTATCCAAAAAAAAATTGAGCATCTAATCACATGCTTCCAAGTGGTAGCATGAGACTAAATGCTCAAAGATTGTGCAGTCAATCCAAGTCGTGCACTGTAACTAATTTATTTGTTTTTTTTAATGAAATCAAATTTTATCGTTTCCATAACACTCTACAAAAATCATTAGTAGAGGTGGTCTAATAATACATAATAATAATAATAGTACTAATAATTTAATGACATCTGTTAATATAGTTAATCACTTCACCACACCATTATTAAAAAAAAAATTAAGTGTGCCGGCTTCGATTATTAATTTCTCACTAGATTGAAAATATTAGTCGTGACTATTTATAGAAGACATAGCTTGATTCTGTATTTAATTTATGAGAAATCAAATAACATATCTAAAATTTATTATAATATCCACTGAAGCTGCTGAGACTATGAGTGAGAACCCAAAGACTGATGCCCCTTTTTTTTTATTATTATTCTCATCAGAATTTATTTGATTAAGTTAATCAATTGCCGTTCTCTTTTTTTTTTTTTCATGCATCCATCGGAAAATTATTATTCCCTTCGTCCCAACACAATAAGTCCACTTATCAAATTGTACGTCTCAATTAAAATTATATTTTTTTAAAAATAATAATTTTTTTATATTTAATAATAAAATATTAATTTTATTTATACTCATAATCTTAAATCGCGTAAGAAAAAAAGAAAAGGATCAATTTAATTGAGACGGAATTTTTTTTTTTTTTTTTAAATTTCACGGTGAAAGTAGTATATTTATATTTTTAACGCAGTTTCTCTTGACCTGCTCTGACTATTTTGTTTCAGATACACCAGTTTAATATAGTAATCAATGAAGTGTTGCACGGTTACTTTTCAAGATTTAATAATTTAGAAGTCCAGCAATTCTTCTCAATTGAGTGGAAAAATCGGCAGAAGATGGGCGACGATGTGGTGAAGAGAGAGGCTATGGAGATGATGGATCAATATCACGTGCTTCCTCGACTCGTTGTCTTTGACCTCGATTATACTCTCTGGCCCTTCTACTGGTACTTCTTTCTTTTTCTGCTTTCACTTTTGCTGCTACACTTTGCGGATTGAAAATCTTGATCTTGAATGCCTGTTATTATGTCTTCCATTTGCACACTTTCGGAAAAGAAATGATTTTTATCCATCATGAATAGAGTGATTAGGGGATGACAAAAGGAGGCTTGTTTGGGAGGATTAGGGTTTTGTCCTTGTTTTTAAATTTGAATTATAGATGCATGATGCGGGGTTTTTGTTTTTCCTCACTCTTCTGCGGTTTTGAAGTTTTACGTCAAACAGTTTGTCAATTTCTGCGACAACGCCGTAAGATATTAAAATGCGGCCAAAAATGGATATTATAGAATATTTTGTTCAGTAGTGAAAATTAGGATGTCGTGAAGTCAAGATGATGCAGCGAGGCGTCACATGTGGGAATTTTCGATTTCATTTGCTCCTGCTTTAAACTTAACCCATGGCTTACTGTGAGAATGAAGTTAATGGATTTAGGTGGCAGCCCTTGCTTTGATCACCATCCACGTTAGATTTTGACCATGATAATATCTTGAACTTGGCTGTGGCAGACACAAGTGCAAGAAAACCACCTTGGATTTAGCAAGGATTGATGTATTTATTCCTTGTCACAGCAATGGAAGCATGTAGATGCAAGTCTAAATCCTATTAATTGGTTTCTGAGGTTACAATCAGCATGAAAAAGAGATCTGGTTGTATGTTCCTTGGGAAGGCTGCGATCCTGGTATTTTTGTGTTTCTCTTAATTGTTTGTTTAGTTTATCATTGGAATAGTTTTAGCACCTGACTACTCAGTCAATAAAAAGATAAAGGGAAAAAGATGGGAAAAGCTACGAACATATGATTTTGAGAAATTGTCTTGTTTTTCAAGTTGCTTCTTTTTTATCTTGGGTACCCAAAGATCTCCTCATGTCCATAAGGTATGTTAAGGTTAGCTGGTTATGACAAACGCATTTTGTTAGTTTAGTGACCGGGGGGAGTCCATAATAATTGGGTAAGAAGCTGGACATATGCATTGAAAATATGATTGCTAGTTAATTTTGTTTAGTCGCCACTCCGACCTGGAATACTTTGTAAATGCTATGAATTGTTGTATTTATTGAGTTTTATCTTATTACAGTGTCTTGCTCATTACTTAGCTCCACATCATTTTTGTCGGAAATTTTGGTTCAACTGTGCAGTGAATATCTCTCCAAGCACGACATGCCATCATTATATCCACATGCCAAGGGCATTCTGTACTCTCTCAGGGATAAAGGTGTCGATATCGCTGTCGCCTCAAGATCGCCTACTCCAGATATAGCCACCACTTTTCTTGAGAAATTGGGGATAAAATCAATGTTTGTTGCTCAGGTGAATTTGAAACTCATCTTTTGTTATGCCATGAAGCAATGGCTATTGTGTTGAATTTATACGTAATACTGTCACTACAATTTCTTCCGTTCAATCTTCTGCTTAAATTCAAAGCATTCAACACAGTATTCTGAAAAGAGAGTACATATCTGCAATGTTGAGCCTCAGACTGTGAACACAATCTTCTTGCACATTGCTGATTTTAAGAAAGAAGCATATTTTCGACAAAGCAGTTCAGTTGTTGAATTTCTGTCAACATTTCAGGAGATTTTCTCCAGTTGGACCCACAAGACGGATCATTTTCAGAAACTGAAACAGATGACGGGTGTTCCGTACAGTGAAATTCTATTTTTTGATGATGAAAACCGCAACATACAAGCAGTAACCATCTCCTGCCATGCTTCTTTTTCATCATTAAAATCGCATCTCTATAATTTGCTTTGGTCTCCAGGTCTCTAAACTTGGTGTTACAAGCATTTTGGTGGACGATGGCATTGATCTCGGAGCCTTGAGACGAGGGCTCTCCAAGTTCGCACAGAACAGGTCGACCTTGGAAAAGAACAAGCAAAGATGGCGGGGTTTTTCACAAAAATCAACTTCATCGGAAAACTAGCCGTGATATATACTTTTTTTCCATCTGTTTTTTAAGGAATGATTTGAATTAGTAGTCCTCTATGCAGGCACATTCATATGCAAGAATCATGATTTTTTGTGTTTCAATCAAACAATATATATTATGTGTATGTATGATGTTTTCTTCAACATATCTTCGGTTGCACAAAGAACATTCATAATTTAACATTCATAATTTTTTATCTTTCCACATTACTTGTGTTATATTTTCAGTGCAATCAGGTGGTCTAGGATCTGATGGTAAAGTTAGAATGTTGTCTCTATAGCCTGTAAAGTATTTAACCAGAGATTTCCTCTGCTTCTTGGAAGCCCATAAGATATTGAAGAGTTAGAGAGTTACATCTCAAGTAATATAGGAAGAATTGACAGCTGATAACATTAGCATCCAAGTTATTTATTCTCATGTGAAACAGAGTGAAATCTCTCTTGTTGAAGAGGGAAGCAAGTGTGGACATCAGTTACAGTGATCAAAATCATCATGTTTCACTGTTTCTATGCTTGATTGATTCCTTTCATATGATGATGTTTTTTCAGATGCTCGATAAATTTGTTTATGTAATTATCTTGACTTTCATGATCTCCAAAGACTCTTGACATCTCTGCAGCCTTCGACCTCAACTGCTCTCCCTCTTCTTCTACAAGAACTCTTTTTATGGATTCAACGACCATGTCCCGACTGAATGAACCACCTTCTCCCCTGGGGACCTCATAGCCTACTTGTTTTTCCACTAATAGGGTTGCAGTGACTCCTTGGTCTGCTACCATTGGGAGAAGAACCAGTGGGTGTCCATGAACAAGAGACTCAACAGCTGTGCCCCAGCCAGAGTGGAAAAGGCATCCCCCAATTGCCGGATGGGCAAGTATTTCTTGTTGCGGTGCCCAACCAAGAACGACAACGCCCTGGCTCAGAGTACGGTTGGCAAAACCTGGTGGGAGTAAGTCTGAACTATCCACACCTTGTGGCTTCCGTAGGATCCAGATGAAAGGTAATCTTGAAAGCTCAATTGAGAAGGCCAATTCATGTATTTGCTCGAGTGGCATCTTGTACTCACTCCCAAATCCTACAAACAATACTGACTTGGGTTTTTGTCCATCCAGCCATTGGAAGGTGTTGGGGCAGCTTGAACTAATTGATGTGTTCTCGTTCTCTTCAGGTATTGGAGGAAGCACTCCTATTGGTAAAACTGGTTTCTGGTATAGTTCTTGAATTTTATGTATGTACTCCCCCTCAAACTCATTGCAGGTTCTCACCAAAACAAAGCTGCTGCCATCGAGGACCTTCCCCAAACGTTGGCCACTGGAGGTGCCCGATGCATCAGGGACGTGTCTGTTGCGCGCCTCACCCGTTACTTGGTTCCTCTGGTTCATCTCTGGGCTTGGACTTGGTTTCACAGACTGCAGCTCAGCTGGTGACCCCAGGTAAGCCAATGTAGCAGCTGTGTATGCACTGAAAAACGCTGTGGGTGTGCCGAATTTGGCAGCAACTTGTGCCATCCAGTATGGAGCAAAGTCGACCAGTATTAAATTCGGGCATTCCTTCTGTAGTAGATGTTCAAATGGCACAGCTAGAGTGTCGTATGCCATCTTCAAGAATGGCACTTGTTCATTCTGGAGATCGGCCGTTGCCTCACAATTCTCAGGCAATCCGTCGACCGGCAGCATTTGGATCTCCATAAGCTTCATTTTGGGTTGTAAAGCTGATGGAATGGGAGGTAATCTCTGCAGGTTTCTTGGGGTGGAAACATATGAAACCAACACCCCTTTTTCTGCTACCCGTTTCGAAAACTCGAAGAAGGGGAGCATGTGGCCGAATGCCAACCATGGAAACATCATTATATGGTATTTTTCTACTTCCATTTTTGTTCAAGATGTTTGAAACTGATGTTGTGCAGTTCTTATATAGGTAGACACAGTGGCATAGAGATGATATGATGTTATTATGTTCACATGTTTCACGTCTTTAGAATTATATATTTGATTAAATTAGATTTGGTGTGTGATTCTTGATTGTTATGATTATAGTTTTGTAAGTTTGGATATTGAACAGTGATTAAAACATAAACAAATGAAATTGCAAAAAGATCAATTGAATAAACGAAGCAGGTAATTCTTGTGGTCTTGTTGCTAAGAATTAACTAAACGTACAGAAAAGAACATATCTTTATTTTCTTGTAGATAAAAAATTTTAAACTTGCAAAATCACATCCATAACATAGAAAATATGGATGAAGAAAATTGTTTCTCATAAAATTTAATAATTACTTTTTTGGGGGCCCAGGTAGATCTTTGGACTCTAACTCTCGTTTTATATGTAAAAATGTATCCAGAACTGATTTTGATGAATTTGTGCACCAGAGACTTCCTATGCTTATTCCATTAAAAAATTAATTAATTATTTTATTAAATACATCATGATTAATTAAATAATTATCAATTAATATTAATCATAATTTTCTATTTTGTCCTATAAACATAAACAATTTTATTTTCAATTTATATACATATCAGCAAAATATTTTATTTTTTACCAATGTTTCAACATTTTTATAATTTGATATTTTATATTTTTGGTAATTAAGCTATAATTAAATGACAAATTCTCAGATGAGACGGTCTAATCATTTTTATTGTGAGACGAATTTAATGAAAGATTTAATTTATTAAAATGATGTATTTATTTATTGCAAATGATGTATTTCTTTGTTACAAATAATGTAATTTTTTACACAGAAAAAATGTATAATTATTTATTTAATTTATTGAAATGATGTATTTCTTTATTGCAAATAATGTGATTTTTTAAATTAAATGATATATTTAACTTATTGAAATGATGTATTAGGTCCGTCTCACAATAAAGAAATGGTGAGACCGTATCTCAGGAGACCAATTCTAATTAAACTTATATAATAACATACAAAATTAAATGATGATTACCAACAAAATTATTTTTAAATTAAAATTCTCAAACATCAAAAGATAGTAATATTTGATAATATTAATAAATTAATAAGATAGATTAATATAACATTATTAAATTTATTATTTATATAGATAATTTATACTATGATTTTATATAACTTACAAATTAATTTTTATATCCGGTGCAAATTAATTATTTTTCATATTTTAAAATAGTAAATTATATATAATATTTACTATAACAAACAATGAGCAACTCACTAATGTAATATATATATATATATATATATATATAGAGTTGTAATCATATGTGAACCACCTTCCAGATGAGAGATAAGAACTAATTTAATCCATTGATTTTTTAATTTCAACAGCTTCGATTAAATCTTAGATTTGATATTTGATATTTTATTTTCCTTATTTAATATAATTAGAGGGTAATATAGGAATAATAATGTGGCAGTTTAAATACTACCCAAACTGTTTCCTAATTTCACTCATTCATGCTCTCCATATCTTTGATATTTTTATCAATGTTACGTATTTTTTTTTTCTGGTTGTTGAAATAAAAAAAAAGCATTTTTCTCTACCTTTCGTTCATATTAAACCCTACTTTACCATTAAAAATTATCATTTCAAAGAAGTTCCCTGGGAGTGCGATGAAGAGGGAGAAAAGTTGTGCTGGCAATAGATGATCCTACGGTAGAAGCAACGGTCGACAAAGAAAAAAATGGTGAGAGAAGGGCGATGACGGGATGATAAATTTGATTTGGGATCACGTGTAAACATCACAAACGTCTCTAAGTTCCTTGTCTAATATCATATTTGGGGCATTTTATAATGCACCCACTTTCCAGATATATTCGATTTGTTGTTTATGTTTAATTATTTCAAATCGAAAAGCCGTAATATATTCGATTTGTTGTTTATGTTTAATTATATGTTGTTTTTTCAATTAAACTTTGAAGTTATATCCCTTGTAATAGTGTAGTGATTGATTTTATTAGTTACAGTTTGTATTATAATTAATTATATTTGTTATGTTGTACTTGTAAATATTTTATGTATAAAACATTTACAGTTAACTCGCCTGTAATATTGCAGTGAAAGTTTTTATTTGATGCAGTTAAAGGAATTATGGTATACGTTTTTAATTTATGAATTTTATCAATACAAGAATTGCAGTTATTTCGCCTGTAACATTGCAGTAAAAGTTTTAATTTGTTGCAGTTAAAGTACGTTTGTTTTATGTTTTAATACATAAATTTTGTGTATACAATATTTGCAGTTTACTCGCCTGTAATATTGCAGTCATAGTATTTAATTGTTATAGTTAAAGAACTTTTGTTTTACGTTCTAATATATAAATTTTGTGTATACAAAATTTACAGTTATCTCGCCTGTAATATTGCAGTCATAGTTTTTAATTGTTACAGTTTGTTGTATAATTATTATTTGTGTTATTTTGTATTTTAATTTATCCTTTGACAATTATTATTTTTTTAATATTGTTGTTTTTGTTTGTGTTATGCATATGTATATTTTTTTCCCATTTATTTACAGCTTTTTTTTTGATAGTTTACAACCACCACCAGTATTATTAGAAAAAAAAGACGTGGGAAGTTTAAGTTGGATGCATATTGACTTAATTACCCTTTTATGCAACTTTTTAACACTATATATGCAACGAATTTTTTTAAAAATAAAACTAAATCTGAACCGTTAATAAATTAAATGGAAGATCCAGATTTGGTCTTATTTCACATCTAGGAGGTGGTTCTAGCCATGTTATTACATAGTTTTAATTTAAATTAGTAAAATTTAAATGTTGGTATAGTTGTTCGATTCTTTCTATTTTATTTAATTTAATATTTTTTAGTTTATGCTACAATATAAAAAATGTGAGTATATTAGTTTGATTTTTTATGTTACTTAAATTTGTATTATTTATATATTGAAAAAATATCAAATGTGCGAATACCAATTTTTTTTTATTTAATTTAAATTATAATTTTTAATTTTATTTCTCTTTTTGTTGTAGCTATATGTGTCATATATTAATTTATTAAAATCAAACATTTAATATATTTATAATTTATTAATAATACGTAAATTTAATACTTTTGTGCAACGCACGGAAGAAATCTATATTATAATAAAGCAGAGTAGTGCCAAATAGTTACTCCTGCTAAAATCATTTTTATATTATTTATTGATTATTTCTGTATATCATAAATATATACAATAAAAAATTATTAAAATATATATATAAAAAATTTATTTTTCATTTTTTTTTCTTTAAAAATTTCATCTCACTAATTAATTATATTCATTATTTTATAACTAATACATGTATAATATTTTTTAAAGAATTTTTAAAAATCAAATCTTATAAGCTGTGTTTAGTATAATCTTTCTAATTTAAAACAATTGCTAAAAATGATATATATAAAATAAAGGATTTAGTTTATATTATAATATATCTTAATATTATAAAATAAGAATAAAATGGGGTAAAAGATGTCATGTGGTATAAACTTATAGTATGCGTTTCTCAATGCACAGAGTCAAAGGGATTTTCTAAAATCATATACTATTTTGTTTGATGAGGAGCATTTATGATATAAACTCTAATTTTAATAATTTTGTGTTACGGGGAATTCCAATGATATATATTCAATAAAAATCCTTAAAATGATTATTTTGATCCATGATTAGAAAGAAGGTTTAATTATTAATTTTTTAGGATAAAGAATATATATATGAATTTTCAATCTAGAATCTGAAAGATCTATAAATTCTCAATCCTAAGATTGAGAATTTATAATGTTCTCGGTCCAGGATTGAGAGTTCATCTTTCGACCTAAATTAATAATTAAATTATTTTTTATATTGTAAATAGATAGTCTCTAAATTTAAATTAATACATTCTATTTAAAAAATATGTTTTAATTTATTTTATTTATTGCTTTTTTTATTATTAAAAAATAGATATACAATAAACATTAACAAAAATATAACAAAATTATATTTATAATTTTTTCTTTAAAATGTTACATTAATATTTTTTAAATATATACGTATTATATCTTTTATGTGATAATTTTTAAATCAAACGTTATAGACTTTGTGTTTTATATACTTCCTTTTAATTTATTTGACACGTAGTATACTAAGAAAATTACTAAAAATGATAAAATATGTAACTTTTCAATTATATTTTAATATTATACAATAAATATCATAAATTTGATTCGCGCATCGCGCGGGTGTAAATCTAGAACTAGTATTAAAAGAAAATAGTCTAGATAAACCGTTCCCGCCAAAATTATACTTCATTTTTTATTTTTATTTGATTTTTTACTTATCCTATTATAACATACATATAAAATAAATAATAAGAAAAATCTTACAAAATTCTATTTATCACTTTTTCTTTAAAATATTATATAACATTAATTTGTTATGCATACTATTTTTAAAATAATACATATATAACGTTTTTATCTGATAGTATTTAAATCATAAATTGAATCCAATAAATTTTGTGTTTTATATACTTTTATTTATTTTATTAAATTTATATATATGGTTTTACGTATAATATAAAAATAAATTATATTATAATATATTAAATGTAATATCAATGAATAAGAATTAAATATTATAAGAATCACTAAAAAATACTAAACTATATAATATTGTTAATTGTATCTTAATATCATAAAATAATATAATAAGACATTACATAAAGTGTGGGTGTGAGTCATCAATCACATCACATCAATTTTAAAACAATACAAGTATTATACTAAAATAAATATAAATATAATTTTTTGATAGATTAATTTTGTAAAACAAACTTTTATTTTTATAAGTTTTGTGTTTTATTTACCTGCTTACTTTTTTATTAAATAATTAAATGAGGTATTAAATACTCCCTCCGTCCCATGCTAAATAACATGTTTCTTTTCGGCACATAAATTAAGAGTTGTGAGTGTAGAATGAGTTAGTGAGATTAATATTTTATTGTTGAGTGTGAAAAAATTGTCATTTTTAGAAATGTGACAATTTGATTGGGACGCCCAGTTTGGTAAGTGCGTCAATTGTAGTGGCACGGAGGGAATATATAATTTGTGCATCACACATTCACACTGCTATAGATTTAGTATAGGAAGAATTGAAAATAACATTAGCATACAAGTTTATTTATTCTCTCTCTTGATAATCATTAACATTAGCATCAGGTACAGTCATCACAAATTTTCACGTTTCACTGTGAGATTTCTATGCTTGATTGATTCCATTTCCATTCATACGATGATGCATTTTCAGATGCTCGATAAATTTGTTTATGTAATTATCTTGACTCGCATGATCTCCAAACACTCTCGACATCTCCGCCGCCTTCAACCTCAACTGCTCGCCCTCTTCTTCCACAACAACTCTTCTTATGGATTCAACAACCATCTCCCGACTGAACGACCCATCTTCTCCTCTCCCGGGGACCTCATACCCCACCTGTTTTTCAACTAACAGCTATGCAACGGATCCTTGGTCTGCCACCATTGGGAGAAGAACCAGTGGGTGTCCATGAACAAGAGATTCAACAGCTGTGCCCCACCCAGAGTGGAAAAGGCATCCCCCGATTGCCGGATGAGCAAGTATCTCTTGTTGGGGCGCCCAACCAAGAACCACCACGCCCCGGCTCTGAGTTCGTTCGGCGAAGCCAGGTGGCAGTAAGTCTGAACTATCCACACCCTGTGGCTGCCGGAGAATCCAGATGAAAGGTAGTCTTGAAAGCTCGAGTGAGAAGGCCAGTTCATGTATCTGCTCGAGTGGCATCTTGTACTCGCTCCCGAATCCTACAAACAATACCGACTTGGGTTTCTGTCCATCCAGCCATTGGATCGAGCTTGAACTAATTGATGTGTTGTTGCTCTCTTCTGGTATTGGAGGAAGCACGCCGATAGGTAAAACTGGTTTCTGGTATAGTTCTTGAATTTTATGTATGTACTCCCCCTCAAACTCATTGCAGGTTCTCACCAAAACAAAGCTGCTGCGGTCGAGGACCTTCCCCAAACGTTGGGCAGTGGAGATGCCCGATGCATCGGGGACGCGTCGGTTGCGCACCTCACCCGTTACATGGCCACTCCGGTTCATCTCTGGGGCTGGACATGGTTTCACAGACAGCAGCTCAGCTGGTGACCCCACGTGAGACAATGTAGCAGCTGTGTATGCACTGAAGAATGCGGTGGGTATGCCGAATTTGTCTGCAACTCGCGCCATCCAGTGTGGAGCAAAGTCGACCAGTATCAGATCCGGGCAGGCCTTTTGAAGGAGAAGCTCAAATGGGTGAGCTAGAGTGTCGTATGCCATCTTCAAGAATGGCACTTGCTCGCTCTGGAGATCGACGGTTGCTTCGCAATTCTCCGGCAGTCCGTCGACCGGCAGCATTTGGATCTCGACGAGCTTCATTTTGGGTTGTAAAGCTGATGGGATGGGAGGCAATCTGTGGAGGTTTCTTGGGGTGGAAACGTATGAAACAAACACCCCTTTTGCTGCTAACCGCTTCGAAAACTCGAAGAAGGGGAGCATGTGGCCGAATGCGAGCCATGGAAACAGCATTATGTGGTATTTTTGAGCTTCCATTTTTTGTTAATGGTGTTTGAAATTTGTGCTGTGATGCAGTTGTTATATAGAGATTATGTTCACATGTTTAACGCAGAAGGAGACAAAGCAGCAGTTAAGCTTCACGCGAAGAAGGATGTCTCTCATTTTATGTTGCTTCTATCTTCACTGTCATGAATAGTATAGTTTTGTAAGTTTAAAAAACTGAACAGGAATCTATAATATGTAATAATACTCGTTATTTTATTTAAAAAAAATATTATTTCATTTTATTAGATGTATAATGATTTATTAAATAGTTATTAATTAATACTAGTCATTATAATTAATTTTTTCCTATAAAAATATTTATTTTTCAATTTCTATATTCCACGATAATAGACAATTCTCTCTATTAATTATGAACAAAATATTTTATTTTTCACAACAATATCATTGGTAGTTTATAATTTGATAATTTATATAGATTCAATAATCAAACCATTATTAACTTAATATAATAATATAGAAAACCGAATGATGATTACTAATAAAATTATATTTTTCAAGCATGGCATAATAGTAATGTTTAATATTAATAAATTTATTTTTTATATAGATAATTTTATAACTTGTATGTAAATTTTATAAATTGTGAAAATTAATCGTTTTTAACTTAAAATACTGAATTATAGCAAACAATAATCAACTCACCAATGTGATTATATATATAATTAAATAAATCTATCCATACTAAAAAAGCAAAACCCCTATTCTTAAGAACTCATTTAATTTTTTAAATCGAATTTCAACAAAAGCTAATATGAGTAAGTTTAAAGAAAGGAAGAAGCTAGGCGGTGGGTCTTGTGAACCATGCATGTTGCGCAACCATAATTTTTATTTATTTAATAATTTTTAAAATTCTCACTCGATATAATTACGTTATATATATATATATATATATATGGAGCGGATCCAGTGAGAATTCTTAACGTGAGAAAGTGAGAAAGATGCTTGATTGCATTCACGACATTGCTTGATTGTATTCAGGTCGTTGCTTAATTGCAATGTTGCTTGATTGTGCTTTAGTTGTTGCTTGATTGCATTTTAGTTGTTGCTTGATTCAATATCAACCATTGATTTTTTTAGATCTGGTGGACATGATTCATTCTTTTTTCTCACATAAGAATCTTTTTTACATGATCTCTCCTCTATATATATATATATATATATATATATATATATATTTAATAATCTAATGTTTCACCTTCTCAATTAATATAATTTTCTCGAAATATTTATTTCTATATGTATTGCAGCAAATAAGAATAGCTATAATGTTATTTTTCTTAACAAATTGTAATGAATATTTTTTTCTAATATTATACATAACTAATAACATCATATAGTAACTCATGCATTTATTTATAATAAATAGTAAAATAATATTTATACACTGCACTCAAGAGCAAACTAATTTATTAATAAAACCCTAACCATCATCTATATCTATATCTATATCTATTAATAATACTAAAGCAATCCCGAACCTATGGCGCCAAAAATCCCGCCTAAAAATATTTCAAATTTCCATGTACAATTTATTGAAGAGCACAAACTTGTCAGGTTTCCTCGTTAGGGTGGTTGCAACAATAAACCCACACACCCAACTTTTACACCGCCACATCAAAAGTTAAAACCTACCAACTTTTTAAAACTTATTCCTACAATAATAAACCCACTACACAACTTTAACATGGACCCACATATAAATCCACTTAAACAC